>ML289419.1:5810-62209 GCA_005239495.1 Nicotiana undulata
AAATATAGCTAGCGTAGCTCGAGAGAGTGCGTCTAGTAAATTGTCATAAATGCTTGAGAAAGATTTACGATAACTGGAGAGTTCATGATTGATAGAGACAACCAAATCAAAGCTATAGGAACATACAACTAGGGAAAGAACCAACGGGGGAAACCATTACCTTAGACTTTTATTCCAATTGTTTACAACTGCTTGATAGTTATTCTTAATTTATTAGATTCAATTAGCTGTAGTACAATCACATCACCAATTTTTATTCACAAAGTTTGAGGAGGTTGACTAGTAAGAATTTAGTATTCTAAAGACTTCCTTTGATACGTTAAGTCCCTGTGGGATCGACTCTGGGCATAATACCCCAGATTATATTTGCAACGCCCGATGACGCCTATCGTGGAACTAGGCTAGCCAACACTCATAATTTTCACATTTTTATTTTTAAATATCTCAATTTATTTTTAACGATTCATAATACGCATATAAATTTTGAAATCTTTAAACAAAACAATCAAGCTAACAGTCTACAACCGTCCCCAAGACCCGGAGTCAACATGTCATGAACATCTACGAAATAAACTAACCCTGCTATTGTCATAGACAAAGTCTAGGAATGAAATGCTAAAACTGAATAAGGAAGGGAAATAGAGAAGTTGTGGACGCTGGACAACTACCTCGAAATCCCGTAAAACTGCTGCTAACGAACAGAGACAGCTACCGCTCTGAGCCGGTACCTGGATTATGCACAGAGGCAAAGGGAGTAATGATGAGTACGCCAACTCAGTAGTAATAAAAATAAATCACAGTCTGAGAAATAAGAAACACACAATACAGATACACCAATTCACAAAATAGTAAAACACCAAGTCACAAAATAGTAAAACACCAATTTCCAGAAATTCTTTGAAACAAGTATAATTTCAATATATCTCAGTAAAAATCAGTTTGAAAAACGAAGTGAATCATAGTTCAAAATCTCAGTAAAATCATCATAAATATGCCCCTCGGGCAATAATCATTTCTCGTATAAATTCCCTCAGTATCAGCCCGTCAGGCAACCTCACAGTCACTCAATATTAGCCCATTAGGCAACCTCACAGTCATTCAATATTATCCCATCAGGCAACCTCACAATCACTCAGTATTAACCCATCAGACAACTTCACAATCACTCAGTATCAGTCCCACGGGCAACATCACTCATTAGGCACCTGCGCTCACTGGGGGTGTGTACAGACTCCGGAGGGGCTCCTACAGCCCAAGCGCTATAACAAGTCACATCATGGCATAAATCACTCACAATATTGGCCCTCGACCTCTCTCATATCATATCATTCTCACAACATTGGCCCTCAACCACACTCAGTCATAACACTCTCAGCATGCCACTCGGGCCATGAATAAAACGGGGTTCTCGACCCAAAAATAGTATTTCATTTCAAGAAATAGTAATATCATCAAATAAGAGTGTCAAAAATTTCATAAGAAAGACTGAGTGAAAATCATAGTTTCAAAATAGTGAGAATATCATTAAAACAACCCCAAGGGGTTAAAACAGATCGGCACTAGGCCCCAAATATGGCTTACAACCCAAGTATATCAAATCATAATAATACTATTGGAAATAAGCTTTAAAAAGCCGTTTCACAACTCAATAGTTGTCTAAAGAGGGATATATTCCCAAATTCCCGATTTGTGAAATCCATAAGGGTGCAAAGTCCGGGGTATCATACCCTCAAGACAGGATTTAAAGACATTACTTACCTCAAACTAGCCCGAAAACTATTCCGCAATACGCTTGCCTTTCGAATCAACTTCTGAATGCTCCAAATCTACCAAGTTCAGATTTTTATCATCAAATTATGCTTAAGGAATGAATTCCAATTAAAAAATTATCGATTTTAAGCACAAAACCCAAAATCGGTCAAAACCCGACTCCCCGGGCCCACATCTCGGAACTCAAAATTTTTATACCAAAATGTACTTCATCATATCACGAGTCTGTACATATAAAGAACGCTAAAATCGGAGTTCGTTTGACCCCTCAAATCTACCTCTAAAGGTCTCATAATCTCAAGCCCTAACCCCACCTTTTTCTACTGATTTTCATGAATTAAACACTGAGATTATGTTTCTTAATCACCTATAATCGAGGTTTAAGGTCCAAATTACCTACCTCTATGAAGAACACTGATTTTCCCTCTTCAAAATCGCCTCAAAAGCTCCTGTGCAATAAAAATGCACAACAAGTGTAACATGAGTACGAAAACAACGTGTACTCAGTAAGTATCCCGTCTAACCTCAGATAGGTAGTGACGAGAGGTCGAATTAGACACTTGCTAAAAGTCGATTAACTATAATCAAGTGAGGTGCTAAGCATGAGTATTATAGGCAATTAAATAATGAGCAGAGATAAGAAATATCAACTTATTTCACATTTTACACATCAATTCTTCTTCATTTTAGCTGGCAAGTCAAAACTCCTTTGGCCAATAAACAAGTATAATTCACAGGAAAATAAGTAGCATTTATCATGCGCAAGAAAATGCCGAGGGTTGAATGGCGCGGACCAACAATAATAAATTGTGCACTGCCGAGGGTCGAACGGCTCGAACCATAGATGCATATATCTGCCCCGCTAGCGAATCGATCATGCGGCGCGATTATACATAAATATAGGGATATACTGATCACAAATCATACATGCGACTCAGGAACCCGTAAATACACATATTCACACAGTGAGTCCATATTTTATCAGGAAAGCAGTTTCTCAAAGAAGTGATAAAATTCTCTTTAGGTGAACATGAAGATAACATTTAAATCATTTCTAAAAGTTCATTTACCAAGTTTGATGAGATTTTCAAATATTACAAATCTGTCCGGAACAAAATTACGCAAGGAAGAATAAATTCTCTTTCTAAATGATTAAGAAAAATGAACTCTAACCTTCTTAGGTATTCAATTGCTATTACGATCATATTAACGGTCGAATCTTACTGGCAAGATCACAAGTACAACAAGTAAGGCATGCTAGTGGGTCCTAGACTACCCAGACATAAACATATTAGTAGCTACGCATGGACTCCGTCACCTCGTACGTACGTAGCCCCCACAATTAATAACATGTATTCAATTAGTTCACCTAGGGGAACAATTCCCCCTCACAAAGTTAGAAATGAGACTTGCCTCGCTCGGAAATTCCATAACAGGCTTCCAAACCCTTCCGACGACTCCACTTGATGCACAACGCCCCAAAACTATCCAAATAATGGCAAGCCAATGAAAATATACTCTAATATTGGTCAACAATCCAAATTATATAAGCTCCCATCTCCGCTCAAGGAATTGACCAAAATCCCCTCGGCCCCACGTGCCCGAAATCCTAAATTTCTCAAAGATAAACTCTACCCGTAGTCTTACTAGCTCAAATATACAATTTACTCAAATATTCATGCTCAATTCGTGGCTAAAATCCAAATTACCAAATTTCTAGGTTTCCTTCAAATTTCCCAATTTTTCCACAATTTTCATGTTTAATTCCATGTATAAACCTTGTAATTAACTTAAAAAGTGAAGAAGTAACTTACCTTGTGATCCTTGACAAAAATCCCCTCTTGAAGCTCCTCAAAATCGCCCACACCAAATTAAATTTGGGCAGGAAATGAAAGTTTCCCGTTTAAAACATAACACTGCCCAGAAAACCCCCCTATGCGATCGCATGAAATGCTTTGCGACCGCATAGGCCAACTATGCTGCCCCAGTTTTCCTCCTGTGTGTTCGCATGCCTGCTCTTGCGTTAGCACAGGCCAAGCCTCACATCTCCAAACGCACCCCTGTGCGATCGCACAACAACACTTGCGGTCGCACATGCCAATTCCCTGCAGCCTCAACTTTTCCTTCTGTGCGATTGCATACCTCCAGGTGCGATCGCACAAGACAAAATTCCAGCCCTCTAATTTCTTCTCCGCGATCGCACAATTGGGACCGCGATCGCATAGCACACCAGTGACACCAGAAAACAGCAACATCAAAACAGAGAAAAATGGTCTGAATTCACCCCGAAACACACTTGAGGCCCCCGGAACCCCGTCCAAATCACATGACTCAGTCCCATAACATCCCACGAACTTGTTCGAGGCTTCAAATCACATCAAACAACGCCTAAATCACGAATCGCACTAAAATTCAAACTTTATGAACTTGAAATTTCAAACTTCCATCTCCTATGCCGAAACCCGTCAAATCACCTCCGATTGACCCCAAATTTTGCACACAAGTCTTATTCGACATTACGGACCAGCTCCAACTTCCGGAATCGCATTTCGACTCCGATATCAAAATTTCCACTTCTGATCGGATTCTTCAAAACCTTCAAATTTTTATCTTTAGCCAAACGACTTCAAAATAACCTACGAACATCCGAAATCACTTTCGATCGCGCTCCCAACTCCAGAATCACCATACGAAGCTATTCCCAGACTCAAAATCCCAAATGGACATCAATATCACTGAAATGCGCTGCAAGCCAAGCTTAGGAATTTTTTTTCAAAAATGCTAACTTCCACAATATAAGCCGAAACGCTCATGGGTTATCCAAAACCCAATCCGGACATACGCCCAAGTCCGAAATCATCATACGAACCTGTTGGAACCTTCAGATCCTGATTCCGAGGTCGTTTATTCCAAATTCCAGTCTTAGTCGATTCTTCCAACTTAAGGCTTCTAAAATGAAATTTTTTCTTTCAATTTAACTCCGAACTTCCCGAATTTCAACTCCGACCGTACGCACAAGTCATAATACCTGAAATGAAGCTGTCATGACTTCCAACCGCTGAACGACGCGCTAGAGCTCAAAACGACCGGTCGGGTCGTTACAAGTAAACGCATGGTTATGAGTCTACGTGGGAGATTGTTGGGATATATTATTAACCATGCGGTTTAGACATAGTATTTTATTTTATTCTTTATGGAATAAGTTTTTATTTAAATAATTCATTTCAATAAAGTACTATTTTAAATAGATCATTTGTTACATGTGTGTCCTTTTAGTTATGTAGTAGACAATTTAGTGTATGGAGTCTTAGCTCATACAAAAAAGATTAAATTGTTGGTTCTCATAGTTAATAAATTATGTTCACAATCGAAGATATTATTGGACAAAATATCTTGATGATTATAGCACAAGATTATAGTATAATTTGTCTTGATTATGGGAGTGGTTTTACTCCGACTTCTTCTGCTAGTATACACAGTGTATATTGAACGGACCAAGTAGAGAAAAGATGTTTTTGTACTGAATATATACAATATTTTCTCTAATTCATTAAATGAGCTTATACTCCTAATCTTGATATAATTATCTTGATCAATTTAATTTTTTTATTATTTTGATTTATCAAAAGGTATGACTCTATTCAGAGTTATTGTATGCCTAATATATTGGACAATAACGAATAACATTTGTGAATAATAATTAGTTGATAAAATCCATGACTCGGTATTGAGTTTGATGATACCCCTTTATGTAAGCTTATAAGTTTTCGTGTGAAAATCCGGCCGTGAATTTTGTATCCGTCACATGAAATAGTTTAAGCGAAATTGTAAAGGATTTAATTAAATTTTCAGTAATTTAATTTAATTAACTGGTATTTGAGATCTTAACATGGGAGTTAAAATAAGTGTTATTGAATTTTCGAAATTCATATTGAGGAGTTCAATTGTAGTTTTTTAGTAGAATAAATTGCAATTAATTATAGTAAGAATCAATTCATGCCAATTTCGAATTAATGCTATAATTGGTAGTCTCTTATTATTTCTGTGGTCCATGCTATACCTAGTAAAACCCTGGATAAGACTTGAGAAAAAAATCATCTAGTAGAGTTGGAGTAGGATTCTACTTGTAAAAGCAGAATCCTACACGTTTTTGGTAGCACAATTTATGCATGAAATTTTTCTTGCTTTTCAGTTTTAGGTTGCCACATGTTTCCTCATGATTTTAGTTGGTGAACAATTCGTGGAGGCGTGAGTTTGATGAATATAAAACATTTACTTATTATATACTTTTAATATTCTATTTTAAACAATATACTTAAATTTTGAATATTGCCTATTTCCAACTATAATAGTCTCATGTATGCTATGCTATGTACTCGACCTGTTATCTGTTTTGCTGTTGGCATGATTAGTAGATTTCAGTCTAACCCTGGACGAGAGCACTGGATTACCGTTAAGCATATAATCAAGTACTTGAAAAGGACTAGAGATTATATGTTGGTGTATCACTCAGGTGATCTTGCACCCATTGGCTAAACTGATTCAGATTTCCAGTCAGATAGAGACTCTAGAAAATCTACCTCATGATATGTTTTACCTTAGGAGATGGAGCCATAAGTTGGAGGAGCATCAAACAATCATGTGTTGCTGATTCCACCATGGAAGCCGAATATGTGGCTGCATTTGAGGCAGCTAAAGAGGTTGTTTGGCTCAGGAACTTTCTGAAAGAGCTTAATGTAGTTCCTTCGGTTCAAGCATCGATTGTACTTTATTGTGACAATAGTGGCGCAGTTGCAAACTCGAAGGAACCAAGAAGCCATAAAAGGAGTAAACATATTGAGCGTAAATATCACTTAATTAGGGACATAACTCAGAGAGGTGATGCAAGAGTGTTGAAGATTGCGTCAGAGGACAATTTGGACGACCCGTCTACAAAGAGCTTGACATAGAAGATTTTTCACAAGCATGTAGAAGGAATGGGTGTTAGAGTAGTAGACGCATGGTTATGAGTCTAAGTGGGAGATTGTTGGGATATATTATTAACCATGCGGTTTAGACATAGTATTTTGTTTTATTCTTTATGGAACAATTATTTATTTAAATTATTCAATTCAATAAAGTACTATTTTTAATAGATCATTTGTTACATGTGTGTCCTTTTAGTTATGTAGTAGACAATTTAGTGTATGAAGTCTTAGCTCATGCACAGAAGATTAAATATCTTGATGATTGTAGCACAAGATTATAGTATAATTTGTCTTGATTATGGGAGTGGTTTTACTCCTTCTCAACCTACCACCTCTCCGGCTCCGCGTTGGAGCATAAGAGGGAGTCAAATCTCAACGTTTATCACTCCCTTAGGCTGGTTCGAAGAAGACATATTTACAAAGACAAGAAAACATATTTTTTTCAAATAAAGAATGAAAGTTAGAAGTTTTTCGTGAAAGTAAAGAAAATGGGTTTTTATACTTGAAGACAACCGTCAAAAATGGGAAAAATTAATGATGTGAAAGTCATAATTGAAGGTGTCACTTCGTGACTGATGCAGCCGCAAAAAGCCCTAAAAAGCGCCGAGTAATTGCAGAACCAACCCGTAGGTGACACGTGGCTTGAGCATTAAATGGAAGTGACTAGCGACGCCTACATTCAGAGAAAGATGCAATGTTTCGAGTGAAGCGGCGGCAAAATATTTCCGCCATAAATGCATATCCACTTACCAAATATTAATCGATAAATAAATGGTAAGTGGGGGGNGGGGACTATCTGTATTGGTAAAAAAATGCTTCACACGTGTAATAAGACTTGATGACTCAGCCAGTTACTTGGAGCAATGAAAACATGACAACTGGACAGGTTTCTATAAAGAGGTACGGGCCAAAGAGGCACGACACAATATACCTACAGGATAATCAGCTACGGGAAACTCAACGGTACATTATGAAAAAGCTATATAACAACCATCATACGAATTTGCTACGATACGATACATTATGAAAAAAATATGACAACTATCCTAAGAAGTTGTTACCCTCCAATGTATACATAAGAGTTAGGCCTAAGTCATGAAGGGTGTAATAAGGGTGGAATGTGGTGAAATAAGGGTGAACCGTGATTGTGATCATTATGATATGGTGGGAACGGGTTGCACGCCGTAAATTTTATCTATATTCTGTTGTTTATGATATTAAGAAGAAATAAGGGAGGATTGTGATATGTACGGTAGGATCGAGTTGCGCGCCGCAATAATTTATATGTTTATGTTATTTATTTGACTGTGTTAGCTGTACGGTAGTATTGAATTGCATTTATGTATTGGTAATAGCTGGGCACTGATGAAGTACGTTGGGTCCTGTATTTATTCCCTGCAAGTTACTGTTTTTACTTTATTCTGCTTTCTTTTCGGTCTTATTATTCACTGTATGCAGTTTATATTGTGAGTGTCCCGCCGTAGCCTCGTCACTCCTTCGTCGAGGTTAGGCTCGGAACTTACCAGTACATGGGGTCGGTTGTACTGATACTGCACTCTGCACTTCCTGTGCAGATTTTAGAGCAGGTAGTGGTTGATCGAGAGGTTGGCTGCAAATTATACAGCTAGGAGACCCAAGGTAGTCATACTGGCGTCCCCTTCTATACACCTATATTTATTGTTTTTACTTTACTTCACAAACAAGTGTATTTTCTTTCGAACAAATATTTGTAGAAAATCTTAGTGTGTTCTTGAATTGTGACTTCGGATTCTTGGTAGAAGTAGCATGTAAATAAAGTTGATATCTATACAGCTTCACGTTTATTCCGCTTTATTTTGCTTGTTTACTAATAATCATTAAAAATGCAAAAAATTAGCTAAATAATTTCTAACGTTCGTTTGCCTGGTAAGTGTGATGTTAGGCGCCATAACGATCTCGACGGTGGAAATTTGAGATCGTGACAATAATTTTCATTTTCCAATAGATATGTCTTTGTTTGCTTAAGCACGAAAATACGTACAAGAGACTATGGAAACTCTACTTCAATAAGGTGTAATTTCCTAGTTTTGAACTTTACATTCAATTTTAGAAGAAAGGACATCAAATACTCCCAAACCCCAATCAAACAAAGATAAATAGGTAATGGACTCAACTCAAAGACTTGTAAAACAACATAATATGTGAAGGTTCTGATTAAATTAAAATGTGATTATAGGACCTACAACCCCTATTTCCTCCCCTTTTTCTTCAGTTTCGTCTTCTTCCCAACGGACAACAATTCTAGCAATCATGTTTGAATCGAAATAAATGTTGCAGGAAATTTAATTCCAGACCAGCTTTTTATTTAATCAATTTAAGTTATATAGTGTAAAAAAAAATATTCATACTATCTTTCTAAGTTATCAATAAATATATTTATCGATAATTGTCGTTTTTAAGTGACAGAAGATTGTGTATATATTTTTAAAATATAACTTATATTTTTTTTGTTTGGTTGGTAAGTGAAAAACTTTTTCCAGAAAATATTTTCTAGTGTTTGCTTACAGAGTAGAAAATATTTTTTAGGAAAATAAACTTTTGTGCTACTTTCCTTACCCCCTCCCATGTTGAAATGAAAGAATTATTTTACATTCTGAAAAGAAAACACTCATTTTGTTGAAACGAAAGAAAATACTTTTGACTACATTATTTTGTCGAAATGAAACAAAATATTTTTTCTACATAATAAAAAGAAAGTACTTTTTTTATTGTTGAAATGAATGAAAATACTTTTCTATATTATGAAAAAAATACTCATTTTGTTGAAATTACTTTTCTCCATTATAAAAAAACACTCATTTTGTTGAAATTAAAAAGAAAGTACTTTATCTACAACATGAAAAGAAAATAATCTTAATAATATTTTTATTTAGGGTGGGTTAGGCAGGGATAGGGAGGATGAGTAGGTATAGTGTGGTGGGGGTAGGAGTGGGTGGAGTTATGGGTGGGGTGGGGTGGGTGGGGATAGAAATAGGACGGGAAACATTGAAAAAAAGTTCTGGAAAATATTTCCCTTCGTATCAAACACACCCCTTATCTCTTAAATATATACACTCTTGAGTCGATACGCAAGTGTTAGACATTAATTTTTCACTAAAACTATTCGAACCAAATGAGATATGATTTACATATTTAAATGATTCCACATTAATTTGATTTTCTAACGAAATGAGAGTAATAATAATAATTGAAAGTGATACAACAAGTGTTATTACTTTGAATTGAAACATTAAAATACTTTTATTTACGAAAAGTTTCAAGATTTGCAAACTTTACCTTAAACAGGTTGGATATGTATGAGTATTTAAAGTAAACATTCATTATCTCATTTGTCGCAAATTTAAACTGGAGAACAAAATTTAAGACATATTAGCTAATTCTTGAATAGTGGCCCTTTAGACTATCTAGTGTCATTTCTACGACTAACAACTTGTTTGGATTGTTGTTATATATTATTTCATAAGGTATCGTATCACAATTATATTGTATTGTACAAATATATTATTTTAATGTATACGATATTTGGATAGATTGTATTGTTTGTCGTCGTTTCATGGTGTCATGCATTAACTATATGAAGAATAAGAATTTCAATATTAGAAAAAAAAGGTACGAGGTAAAATCTCTCTCTATATATATAAGTGGGCAATAAGAAAGTGAGGTGGCACCTTTCTTAAGCCAAGAAATATATTTATCTTTTTTCTCCTTTTTTGGGAGGTTTTTGTCATTTTTTTTCATTTGTTTAGTCTTATAAATTCAATCACCATAACTCACACCTCTTTATCTTCGTAACTTATATTTTTTAATTATCTCAATAACTCTCATGCCTTTCATATTCTTAACATCTAAATATTTAATGTGTAATTTTATGACTAATTATTATGTACCTATATAAGGACTTCTATGTGTTAAACAAATATGATTGACACTAACTTTATATTTTGCTTATAAAGTTATACTAAGATTTGGTATAATTTCTATTCTTTGTTTTTCGTTTAAGGTAAATGCACGAAGATATTTTATGCATGTGTGAATCTTGAAGAATGTTTAAGAGGAAGTGTCAAATAATGAGGTGAAGATCGAAGTAAAACGTATTTCACAATTCTCATTACTGGTATTTGATTTTGTCATATTTAGGTTTATGTTGTATAAGTTGGAAGTAGTGATTCTTTTGAAATAATATATACATAGAGATTTTGATATCTGTTTTTTGTTGCATATATTTGTACTCTACAATTGCAATAACTTTAAGTCGTGATTTTATCCGATGTCGAAGTGAGATTCTAATGTGTTTTTCTTTTCCTGCTATATATAGATTTATTTTATAAATATATTTTTCTATTTTTTTTTCTTCAATGAACTTTTTTGAATTAGACATTAATCTATGACATTGAATTTTTTTAGATAACTTTAAGTTAACATATAATGTAATCTAATTAATTAATAAATCACATATAATAATAGGTTATTACGGATCAAAAGTTTAACAATGTGAATAGGACAAGCTTTCGATAGTTTAAAAATCACAAGACATCGAGTTATTAACTTTATGAAATAAGGTATTTTTTATTTTCGGGATATACTATCGATGATTGAAAACTTAGTGAAGTTCATAATCAAGTTGCAAACAATACTCATTATTCTAATGTTAGGATTTACACACAATTAATTTTGATTCTTATCTTATTAAGTGTGTTATTGAAATATTTTTTTATTAAAAAATTAATTGTTCATGTGAATGCTTGGTGAATTTTATTCTTTAAAGTGTGACATTATTTCTAATTTAATATTGCAGTTACTCAATTAAATGTATTACATAAAATCATGCTTTAAATATCAGAATAATACAATAAATTAATGGAATAAAAGTTTTAACATATGTTGCAAACTAAGATGAGAATGTCTTCCTAATGTTCTTTTGTCAAAAAGTATATATTTTTTCTCATAGAAATTTTCAGCTTCTCAATATACAACTAACAATAATTTAATTTATTTAATTTGTGTAATTGGCAGCTTTAAAAATCTATGCGAATTTTATTTTTATTTTAGGTTTTATTTTTCTTGGTCTTGGACTTTCTTAATTAGATAAAACTTACGTAATATTCATTAATAATATACAATTAACTATACATCATATTGATTATTTGCTGCAAATAAACTAAATATATGAGTTAAACCAAATATATTTTATTTATTGGAGATTTACTTTCTCATAAAAGATGGATAATATTTATATTTGTTATTAACTCGATAAATCCTTTTTAAAATTTTTATTGATGTTTCTTAAACTCCATCCAAAGCGCGGGTAAGTCTACTAGTTATTATATAAAAAGGTAAGATAAAAATATAATTATTCGATAATAAGAAAGGACAAGATGAGAGAAAAAAAAAATAACGACGCGACCACACCAATCAGTTATTACGTAAAATATTATTTTCCGTCGTTACGTAATAAAATTTAAAGTAACAATAAGATATAACTTTAAAGCTACCTTTTTTCCCCCCTAGATCCCAACCTTAAATAAACTACCGTTTTAGACGTTTCTCTTTCCGTAATTCTCTCTCTTATCACAAATCTTCTTTCCTTAATCAAAACTAACTCCCAAAAGCCTTTAAAAGCAAATAATAACAATAGATAAACGTTTAAATATTCTTTTTTTTTTTACTATTTTCCTTCTTAAAAAGAAAATCAAACGTCCTGTAGTGTTTATAACATCTTTAGGATTGTTCTAATCATCAAGAAAAACCACCCCTTTGATTCATATATTATAAGGGGTTGGTTTGTTATTGATGGTTAGATCTTTTTTTCTGCTTTTTTATTTATTTTAAATCTTGTTTAATATATTCATATCTGTTTGATTATTTGTTTGTTTAATTTATCAACATGAGTGATGAAAAGAAGTACATTACGGCTGTGGAGTTGAAGAAACATAATAAACAAGATGATCTGTGGATTTCAATTCAAGGGAAAGTTTACAATGTAACAGAATGGGTGAAAGAACATCCTGGTGGAGATATTCCTATTCGTAGTTTGGCTGGACAAGAAGCAACTGATGCATTCATTGCTTTTCATCCAGGTACGGGCCGTTCTGTGAGTTTAACTGAACTTATTATTTTCGACTCGAATTACGTATATGTAAACATGCCATTTTGAACCAATGGCGGAGCCGTAACCAATGAAGCGATTCAATTGAATCCCATTCGTTGTAAAATTGTTTATATGTAAACTTTTGTATCCCCTTGACATAAGGGAAGTTGTCATTGTAGTGGCAAAAGATAGTTCAAAAGTTGTTATAGGTTGTAGGTAGGAGTGTTTGTCGGTCGGTACAATACAATATTTAAACATTTCAGTTCGATATTTTGGGTATTTAGTTTCTTACAATGCAATATCTTTCTCCTTTCGGTTTCGGTTTATTCGGTTTGAAACTAATTAGTACATAGGGTCATAAACTGTAATATTCTAAATTAAAGTACTCAAAAGTACAAAACTAAAAACATTTGTTGACAAAAGTTTTGTCCAAAACTAGCAAATATCAACCAAGAGAGAGAAAATTATCCATAAAAGAATAAAATTGATAATTAAAAATGTCTTGTTAATTGCTTAGAGTTAATTGTTGAACTTAGAAAATAGAGGAAAGTAAAATTTTAGAGTTTTACATTTATGATATAATTAATAATATGTGTATTGTGTAATATAAGATATATTTCGGTATTTCATTTTAAAATACCAAATACCAATATTTTTTAAAACTTAAACCAAATATCGTACCGAATACCAAAATATCAAATACCAAATACCAAAATTTTTGATTTCGGTACGTTAATTCGGTATTTACCAAATTATGCACCATCCCTAGGTTCGAATTTCATGAATCCCCTTACTAGATTTCTGGCTGCCACTGTTTTGAAGGAAATGTACACAGTATAACAGCCCCCAAAATAATAACTGTCAAATGTATATTTTTGTATATTAAATGTATATTATACAAGGGCGAAGCTATGTGTGACCAATGGTGGTTAAATATTACTGTACTTGTTATTGGTTAAACAAATAAACTTTGAACACCCTTGTATAGCCATTAACAACGGGTAATTTAAACGCTCTTATTGAATTCCCCAGCTTCGCCATTGATAATACACATATTTTACACATAATCAATATATCTTTTTTATATATTTGACTAGCGGTTGAGTCTCTGAGCCGAGGGTCTACCGGAAATAGTCTGTCTATCCCTTCGGGGTAGGGGTAAGCTCTGCGTACATTCTACCCTTCCCAGACCCCACTAGTGGATTCTACTGGGTGATTGTTATTGTTGACTAGCGGTTGTAGCTATTTTAGGCGAACCGGCAAAATGTGTTAAAGCCCATGTCTTGAACCACTGACTCTAGATTCTGAATTCGTCTCTACAGGTACTGCTTGGAAATATCTTGACAAATTCTTTACTGGATATTATCTTCAAGATTACCAAGTTTCAGAGGTGTCAAAGGATTACAGGAAACTATGTTCTGAATTTGCAAAAGCTGGAATGTTTGAAAAGAAAGGGCATGGGGTTATTTACTCCTTATGTTTTGTGACATTTTTGCTTTCATTGAGTTTCTCTGGTGTTCTTTTGAGTAACAATTTCATGGTTCACATGTTTTCTGGTGCACTATTGGGATTATCTTGGATGCAAATCTCTTACTTAGGTCATGATTCTGGACATTACTTAATCATGACAACTCGTGGATTCAACAAATTGGCACAGATCCTTACTGGCAATTGTCTCACTGGAATCAGTATTGCTTGGTGGAAATGGACTCACAACGCGCACCATGTCGCTTGCAATAGCCTTGATCATGATCCTGATCTTCAACACTTGCCAGTTTTCGCTGTCTCTTCGACGTTTTTCAAATCGTTGAATTCTTACTTTTATGGAAGAGAGCTCACATTTGATTCCGCGGCTAAATTTTTTGTGAGTTACCAACATTTTACATACTACCCTATCATGTGTGTAGCAAGAGTGAATCTATTTGTCCAAACATTATTGCTGTTGTTCTCAAAGAGAAAAGTGCAGGACAGATTTTTGAACATATTGGGAATTCTTGTTTTTTGGACTTGGTTTCCTCTTCTTGTTAGCACATTGCCTAATTGGACAGAAAGGGTGTTATTTGTGCTAATAAGTTTCTGTGTAACATCACTACAACACATTCAATTTACACTTAACCATTTTGCTGCTGATGTTTATGTTGGACAACCAGAAGGGAATGACTGGTTTGAGAAACAAACAAGCGGTACTATCGATATCGCGTGTTCTTCTTGGATGGATTGGTTCTATGGAGGATTGCAGTTTCAACTTGAACATCATTTGTTTCCAAGATTGCCTAGATGCCATTTAAGGAAAGTGTCTCCAATTATTCAAGATTTGTGCAAAAAACATAATTTGCCATATAGGAGTTTGTCATTTTATGAGGCTAATGTGTGGACAATAAGGACTCTTAAAGCAGCAGCAATGCAAGCTAGGGGTCTGCTTTGGGAAGCTGTTAATACTCATGGCTAAAATCTGGAGTTGGAGAATGTTTGTAGTAATAAGTACTATGTTATTAAGTAATGTGTCTATTTTAATTTATGTTGTTGGACTGAAGCAGGGAGAAGATGATTGTTGTTTCTTTGTACTTTGCATTTTTAGCTATGTTGATATGGGGTTTTGTTTTAAGCACCTCTTTTAGATCTGCTTCAGCATATATGCAAAATGGATTTGGTTAATTTGTTTTTATTAGTTGGACATATGGTTTGATATGATAGTCTCTATCTCCTCTTAGACGTGTCTTCTCTTTTCTTGTTCATATATTAGAATGCTCAGATTATATCTTCTTTGATCAGTTTATACAAATGTATCCTCAATTTATATTTTGAAGTTCCAATTTACCTTAAAGTTATTTTGGCTGGGCGGGTGGTGAAGTAACTGGTGTGGAAATCATAGTCTTACCCGTCTGCTGAACTGGACCTCCAGAGTGACGGGGACAGTGTCTCCACACATGTCCAAACTCCTTGCACTCGAAGCAACTTCCCGATGGTGGTGGGGACTGAATCGGACCCTGAGAACCAGTGTAATTGCTAGAAGAACCTGGCATAGATGAACCCTGAACCATGGAGCACGGGATGAACTCTTAGCTGGGAGAGCACTGAGAGATGACTAACCCGGTTGAGCACTGTATGGACCATGGCTAGCTGATGCGCCACGATGAACCGGACGAGCCATCTGAGCGGGCCTATAAGGACGACCCCTGTTGTGGTAGGACTGCCCTCCAGAAAAAACACTGCTGAAACCACCCAAATCACGATGCCTCTTGGCCTCCCTCTCCTCACGCTCCTGACTACGGGCCTGCTCTAAACGCCTAGCAATATCAATTACCTTGTCAAACCTAGCACCTGATGTAATCTAATGCGATCCGTATCATGAATACAGACTTGCCAGTGCCTTTGGACGGGGTCCCGAGGGGCTCGAGTGAGTTTCGGACTCCTCGAAGCTAATTCCAAAACACCAGATTTTTCCTATCTGGTTTCCTTCTGTGCGATCGCAAGTGAGCTAATGCGATCACATAGGAGGAATTGGCAGGGGGAGAAAATGACCTGTGCGATCGCACATGTCTGTTCGCGTTCGCACTGGGTTAGGCTGTGGCCTGGCCCAGCTCCCCCGCGATCGCATAGGCCTATCCAGCTAGCCTTCCGCAGTCGTATTTCCCCCTCCGCGGTCGCACAGTGGACCTTCAGGGGTCCTAGCCATTTGGCTTGTGCGATTGCACTGCCCCAGCTGCGATCGCACACAAGGGGCAGCTGGGCAGTGTTAGTTTAAACACGGGAATTGCCGATTGCCTTCATTTCTTTCCTCCATTAGAGACCTTGAGAGCTTGGAAAAATTGCTCCACGACCTATCTACTGAAGAGGTAAGTTAATTCCACACTAATACTAGTTTAATGCATGAATTACTAGTTAAGTTAACTACTAAATTGGTGGGAAAATCAAGATTTGGGTAGTAACTTAGGGTTCTTGAGGAATTTGATGAATTTCCCCATTAATTGCTATGAATTCAAGTAGAAATCACATATTAACGATCCTTAGGCTTTGGGTGAGTGATCCCTTCGAGAATTTCCAGAATTCGAGCGTGCGGGCCCGGGGTTGAATTTTGGGAATCCTTCAAGAATGTTGAATTTATTGAATGAATAGGATAATTTCCGTACTTTGAGCATGAATTGATATAATTCAATAACATTTGGCTAGTTACGAGTCCTCGGGTGTAGAGTTCAGAGTTTCGGGCACATTCTTTGTCCGAGAGGTAGATTCGACACGAGGTGAGTCTCCTTTCTAACCTCGTAAGAGGGAATTGTCCCCATAGGTGATTTGTATGCTACGTATAATTTTTTTGGGGGCTAAATACGTACAAAGTGACGAGAGTCCGTACGTAGCGGCTATTATTGTTACGTCCGGGTAGTTAGGCCCACATCATGCTTTATATTCTTCCTTGTAATGAATTATATGTTATGAATTCCTGATGTATATAGTACGATTCCTTGAGATTTATGAAATTTGATAGGAAACCTTATTACCCTCAATGTTTAAGGTTTGATATAATTACATTTAGTATACCAAATTACCAATTCTATACCATAGTGTATTTTAAGGGTACAATTAATGCAGCATATATTCCTCCTTAATTCAAGGTACCGTATATCTCACCCCTCCCACGTTTCTCTCTCCCAAACCCTCACCCTCACTCACGTTTTACTCAAACACACGTTACTTTTACCCATTTTCCCTTTTCTAAAATCACAGAAACATCGTTAACCCACCATTGGTTGACCAAGAATGCAGAAAAAGCACCAGAATGTCATGTTGCCCACCTGAAACAGTTGCCGCATTATGAATATCATAATTCTTTAATTGGCTTCTCCAAATAAATTTACCAGTAACAAGAGAATAAATCATCTTAAGCTCATGAGTAACTGTGTGGAAAGACGTACATTTGAGTTTTTGAACTTGTTTTGCAAGAAGTTCGTGAGTATGACCAAGGGAATCTGGCCAGAGAAAACACCACTACATGTCAGTAAAGATCAATGAACATACAAGTTCTTCGATCAAGTATTTCTTTTGGTTCATATTTGATTTTGACCATAGAAAGTATGAAGCCATATTGAATTAATTCAAAATCCTTTTCAATTCTCTTTATTCCATGCTTATGTTAGAGTGATTTACACGGTTCTGTGATATATTCTTTGAAGTTTTTAAATATTTTTTGGTTCAGTTTTTGACATGGAACCCCTCTCGAGCACAACCAATAAGTTAAAGTAGATCAGAAACCTTGGGACCAAGATTGTGTCGTGTCCATCCTTGATGCCTTGGGATTTTCGACATGGTTTTAGTCGTTTTTGATTTGTGAAAATAGAAAACAAAACATCTACAATCAGAATACAAATAATCTACAATTTATCTACAAATAATCTACAAACTGGTTACATTGAATTTTAATATCCCAATTCCATTCAGTTGTAGCTTAATTGGTATTTTCGACATAATTGCGTTTTTTGCAGAAGATTTGTAGAAGTTTTAATTGTTTTTGATTTGTGAAAACAGAAAACAATGCATCTACAATCAGAATAGAAATAATCTACAATTTATCTACAAAATATCTACAATCTTGAATTTTAATATTTCAATTCTCATTCGATTGTAGTTTAATTGAAATTTTCTAACGTTTTTTGCAGAAGATTTATAGTATCAACTAGTAGTACTACTGACTAAAGGGTCCATCATAAAGTATTTCAACAACGGCAGAGATGAATACGCCCATTAATGGCATTCAACATTCCTACGTTTAGCATTGAATGTACTTTCTAGGCCAAAGTCCAATAGCGTGAATTAGGAGTAAACCGTCAGATAAAACTAACAAATTCACAATGCACAAAATTGAGATTCTCTTTTTCTGACATTTTGATAGGGAAATCATCAAAGATTGGCTAAAAAAACATTCAAATTTCAAAAGTCGAAGTTTTTTCTACCGAGAGTTTGCCGTGATTTCCACCAAATATCCCTAAATAGGCATATCTGGAAGAATATTTAGTTTCAGATTTATAGCACGCTTAATTTGGAAGGAATCAGCTCCTAATAATTGGTATTTAATGAATGGTATAATATTTGTAGAATAACTGTGAACATGGCGGGTAAATATGAAACTATGCACATTTTTGGTAGTAAAGTTTCATATATGGTATATGAAGGAAAAAATCCATTTTTGAATGACCACCGGTAAATCTAACTATTTTTAAATTTCTCCCAAAAATAATTGGCCAAACATACTATTACTGATTTGTCAAAAGTATATCGATTTGACCAAATTACCCATTTATATTTGGTTAAGTATAAAATATTGTTCAGGAACTGCAAATTTCAAATGAGTCCTACCATAATATTGATTAGACATTTGACTGTTCCATGTTCAATTTCATCCACCAATTGGAACCCATAATTTCAATTATCCAAAAATCAAAACTTATCCTTTATTTCCCTCCCTCACTCTCAGAACTCCCCCCACCCCCCCACCCCCCACCCCTCGCTCTGTGTCGTCTTTTTCCGATAAGATTTTTCAGCAACCAAACAAAATCCCCTCTCTCTCGAATATTCGCATACAATTTTTACTAAAATGCTCACTTCCAGTTTCACAATTCTCTAATTTTGACGTTATATGGCCACTCTCTTACCGTCGCCGGACATTTCCTCGTTCTCCGCCGGTGGCCGTCCGTCCAGTATATTTTCCGGCATAAACCTTAGAAATGTAAGGAAACTCGCTATTCCGAACGGAGGAAACGGCGTCGTTAGTGCTACTTTGAAGGTTAGTACGATGTCGTCTACGAAACCGGATAAGGAGGAAGAACAGAAGCGGAATTACTATCTGAATACGGGTTACGCTATTCGTATTCTCAGAGAAGAGTTTCCTGCGCTTTTCTATAAAGAGCTAAACTTTGATATCTACAGGTTAGAATTTGTTTAAGAAAAGAATAAAGTCATTTTAAATTTATCGATTTAAATATGCCATAATATTTGGCTCGTTATAAGAATTTTGAAAGTTGTGATCCTTTAAATGTTTTATAACATAATTGTGGCTATAAAAGTTTTTCATTAAAAAATATATAAATGTTAAAGCATTACTAATTGAATTCAATCTTTCAGTTGATCTCCAGAAGTAATTTCTTTTTTCTTTGTGGTATTATGTCAATCTTTCTGTACCTTGATTCTACAGCAATTACTTGTGCATGTAACTGTTGTTTCTCTAGCTTTGTTAGTTGAGTTTTAATGGCAGGCTGATATTATTGTAGTTAAATTTTGATCTGACAGACGTAAATGGACGAGGTAAACCTAAAATCGCATAGAGATAAATTGCCTCATAACACTTACAATCTCTAGAAATCCATGTGGATTAACGAAGAATTGCACAAAAACAAAGCAATAGATCCATATTGATGATGCCAACTAGTATGTATATGGATTTAGCTGTATCAGCGCCCTTATATTAGGTCCAGTATCAATATTTGTACGGGACTCTATTCAGTTTGTCTAGTGGTTTGTATGTCAATCTAGGAATAAGGTGAGATTTGTGATCCTCTAGTTTTAGATAATCAAGATAAATATTTAGTACAGGAATGAAACAAGCTCAAATAAAGCAGAATGAACATAAAGGATTCATATGGCTTAAGAATTAGCATATAGCTTGTGTTCTCTAAGTGTTTGCAAAGCTGTCTGCATGTGTTTCTCGTGCTCTCATTGGCTCCGGGAGTATACCAATATGTCATCGGTGAAAACAATGACTAATATGTTGAGGAATGGTTTGAAAACTCTATTCATAAGGTCAATGGGATTGAGATGCAGTTGTTATTGCTATTGCTTCTGTTATTATTGTGATCTAATATTTCTGTTTGTTGATAGTTTTCTTCTACTCTCTACAGGGATGATATAGTCTTCAAAGATCCCCTCAATACTTTTACTGGCATCGAGAACTATAAATCGATCTTTTGGGCTTTACGATTCCATGGAAGGATGTTCTTTAGGGGTTTGTGGATAGATATTGTTAGTGTATGGCAGCCTGTGGAAGGCATGATAATGGTTCGATGGACTGTTCATGGCATTCCCCGTGTTCCATGGGAGAGTCGTGGTCGATTTGATGGCACTTCAGAGTATAAACTAGACAAAGATGGGAAGATTTATGAGCACCGGGTTCACAACATTGCGCTGAATGGACCCCCAAAGTTCCATGTACTCGCAGTGCAGGAATTAATTGGATATATCCGCTGTCCCTCCACACCAAAGCCGACTTTCTTTGAGATCTCGTTCCATTCCCTGGATAACATTATGCCAGTGGAGAAATTTGACGAGTTCAGACTTCACTTTGGTTCAATTTTAGCCTCCGTTAAAAGAGATGAGGAGGAAGAATCACAGCAAAAATAGCATTGTGACAAAGTGCTAAAAGTTTTGATGGAGCTTAGCGCTGGTTTCCAGACACTTTGTCCTTAACATTTACACATATATATTATATATAACTTTAAGGGTCAGCTCGATGTATCTGGAGTTCATTCTGTCTTCTGGTTTCTACTTCTCATCTGAGTTTGAAAATTTTACAGCTGTAAATTTTTGTACAGTATATCTTACTACTGAGTTAGTGAGTTTGCAGTTATTTTCTAGCTGAATATGTTATCCACAAATTGTAATGGAATATTTCCCTGCATAGAAGTTGTAATATCCAACACATAAAATAGTTTTGAAGAATTTACAATTCTGCTATTTGCTCTGATGTTACTTTGACAGTTGTCGTTTTGAACTCTATGGCATCCTGCAATCATTTTCTTTCTCAGAAGATATTTCATTTAGGTTGAGCTTGAAGATTATACAACTGGAAGCAACATTCCTAGAAAATAGTACTAACTACAATGTGTAGTACTTGAAACTCAGTGATCAGTCTTCAATGGTTGTTCTCAATCTTTCCTATACAGAATATAACTTAGTCCTAAGAGCTAATTATAGTATAATATTAAATCCAGTTATACCATCATTCTTTGCCTTGGTTCTTCTCTAAATAACTTTCACATAACTTTGTTCTCTATTTGCTTGTTAACATGACTGAAATAGTTCAAGCTCGAAGTCAGGCTTCATAAACAAGAGAGTATAAAGAGAACCATACTGTTATCAAGAAGGAAATAAAATGACCTTTTTCACCTTTTCATTAGTACAAGTTAAAACTCTTAGGTAGGCACATAACAGCAAATTAACTTGCTTTATTTAGGCCTTAAAGATGGCTTAGAGCGATCCAGGGGCGCCACGTTTATTCAGAACTTAAACAGCACCCCTGATAGCAGAGCTATAGCCACTTTGAACATCAAATTTTCTATTCCAAAGCATGACACCTCCATATTTTGGAGACCCCTTTAGAAATGGTAAAACTTGTGACATTAGCACTTGCTTTGGAATATAGCCACTACCCGCGGCTGCCTTGGCTGCTGGAAGTCCAATATACCACTTCTTTGCAGGGATTGATGTCCACTGATTCCACCTCCTCTTGAAATTTTCTGAATTGCTCATGAACTCGCACTCGGGATTGTTGTAAAATTGGACCCAAACATAGTCAAATAAGCCAGTTTGCAATGCACCGTTAAGAAGTTTATCAGGAAAAGGACATTGTGGTGCTGCAGTTAAGTATATCTTTTTGCCTGTCAAAAACATAGTAAGTGAATGAGTTTTGCCACACTAGTGGCTTGAAAATCTATAATTGATGTTCTAATGACATTTTCATTTTATGTTGGAGAAATCCCTTGTGGGCTTTTGGCACGATATTAGTTAGTGCACAAGTTTAAATCACATTCTTTTTTCTTATATCAGAGAACATTTCTTCGGAGAAATTCCCCGCGCGCTTCTTGCCCGACACCAGTTGGCTCACAGGGTTTGAACTCAGAGGAGGATGAGCTCGCCTTTTTACCCTTCTTCCAACTTAATTACCAAGTTTCTCTGTGGCAGGGCGCAAACCCGTGATGTTCGTCTAATTAATCAATGCATCACGTGTTCTGTCCTTACCACTGAACCAAAGTGTTGCGTTCAACAACAACCAAAAAAGCAACTCGGTACACTAAGCTCCCGCTATGCGCGGGGTACGGAGAAGGGCCGAACCACAAGGATCTATTGTACGCAGCCTCACCCTGCACTTCTACAAAAAGCTATTTCCACGGCTCGGACCCATGACCTCCTGGTCAGCAACTTTACCAGTTACACAAATGCTCTCCCTCAACCTATTCAACAACCAAATTACAATTATTTTCTTCGTGCTTGGTTAACATGGGATACTGTAATTCTTGGTTATTCTACAAAGGGAACCATGATATTCAACAACACATCATGATAACCATCCTTTGGCTTCAGGAGCGGAGTGTTGGAAAATTAATTCAAAGTTGTAGTAGGAAACCTTAGTTATTTAGGATTTGGTTTATTTAATTCATCTCTAAATAAGATTTGCTGTTAGAATAAATATAGGAATATGTTTTCCTGTTTCTAGTTGAAATAAGTTTTATATCATTATAAATAAGGGTATTGATAGCTTATTATATGTGTGGAGATCAGTGGAGGAAATAAAGAATCGTAATTGCTTCACGGAGCTAGCCCTTCGGGCATGGGTTCGACTGAACCCAATAACTTTTGTCCAAACCCTGTATTTGTCTTAAAAAGTTATTGAATTATGCACAAATTATTAACTTACAAGAATCAGAATGTTAAACCCATAAGTTTTTCAAATCCTGATTCCGCCTATATTTGGCTTTAAAAAAAAAAGTGTGTTTGCCATACCTTGTTGGCCATGTTGTGAAAGTCTCTTGGCAAGTGCAATATAATGCGGTTGGCCAAGTTCAATATCAAAATCTATGCCATCTAGCACAGCATCTCCAAGTGGCCTAAAAGATGATTGGCCGCCGAGAAAATTGTTCCATAGGTAATCAGCAACTTGCCTAGCATCATCAACTGAGGATAATGTGTAGGTAGGAGTTGAACCTCCAATAGAGAGCATGATTTTAATTCCTATGCTTTGACAATGTCTAATGCTGTTTGTCAACTTTTGGCAACCACCAGAAGATGGTTCACAATGGCCAGCTAAGTTAAGTTTAGGAGTTTGGAAATTGCCAAAAGAAGATAAAAAGGCAATGTTGACAATGCTGTAGAGACCAGAGTTGCATGTGTCAATCAATTTACCTTCCCCTACATCTTGGCCCCAATAGACCACAATATCTCCAGCTTCTACTAATTTGCTGGTTAGGAGAAGCAAGAATATTGGTAGAATGAAAAGTAAAGATACCTTAATGCTCATTGTTTAATTCAATTGGATGAGTAATGTGGAGTATGCAACATGTTTTTATAGGCAAAAACTTGAAAAAGTTTGGAACTTTAGAGGGGTTTTCTTGACATTTCTTCACTCTTTTTTGGGTTTTACACGCTCAAAATTGAGTGAAAAACACGGCATCTGTAGAGGTGTGTCTATGATTTTAATTTGACGGGTTCGGCCTAGAAGTGCATGTTATCTATTTTCTGGTTTTTACGATGTTGTTACTATTTTTATGATTTTTGATAACGGTACTGATATATTGTCTCTTCTCATTTTCTTTTCGTCTTCCTGAGCCGATGGTCTATCAGAAACAACCTCTCTGTCCCATCGGCGTAGCAACCTAAGTGAGGTCTAGAACCATCCAAAATAGAGGTCCAATACCTCCTGGACCATAGGTATGGGACAGGCAGTGCACGCATAGGGTATGCCTTATAATTGAATTAGAACGCTTTTAGGTAACAATTTTAACATAGTAATCAAGTAGCATGAGAAGATAGTTTGTGCCCGCTGAATAATATGAGTAACACCTCATCTCGAGTGAGTTGCGAAATATTATTTATGTTGCACGGGATGATCATTTAGGCTAAAATACTTAGGACCCCCCATCTTATTTCTCTTTGTTTGAATCAAGTAGTTGTACTCATCTATTCAAAAAATCTTTTTACAATAAAATTCTCAAACATTATGCTCTCTCCCTCTCTCTTTGTTTATCTGACTAATCATATAATTCAAGTTCGGCTGGGACCCACAGTTGTGGACCTCGATGAGTACTTAACACTTTTTTTCGAGGTAATTTCGAGCCTTTACCCGATCTTTGGTGATGTAAACTAATTGAACCAGAGTCATTTGCAATATAGGTGCCCTAACGCACCTTAAAAATCGTTATGTGGCGACTCTTCTCTTTTAATACTTCCTTAAAAGATTTGTCACATGTCGAAACTCGATTTCGCGAGAAAAAGGGGCGCGACAACAATGTGAGCGAGAATACCTCTATGGAGATATTGAAAAGCCATTCCACGACATTACATGAAGACATTATATATCTATCAAGAATGGTGATTTCAAGGTGCAATATATTCATTCAAGTTAATATGGTTGATTTGTTTATCAAATATCTAGCAACAATCTTTTGAAGATGGTGCACAAGATTGGAATGAGAAGGCTCAAAGATGTGAATTGATGCTTTCATCAGAGGGTTAATACGCGTTGTACTCTTTTTCCCTTACAAGGTTTTGTCCCACTCGGTTTTCCTTGCAAGGTATTTAACGAGGCAACCAAAAAGCGTATTTCTAAACATGTGTACTCCTTTTCCTTTTCTAGAATTTTTTTCCACTGGGTTTTATTTTAGTTAAGGTTTTAACGAGGCACATTATCTGTTGAATAGACATTCAAGAGGGAGTGTTATAAATAGAATTATATTTAAGGTTAATGTCTATATTTTAGAGAAATTTTAGGGTTTGTTACTCGGCTAAGCCATTTTCCCCCTATAAATAGAGGTGTTCTGTTTCATTGTAGTTCATCCCTTCCAAATAAATGTGAGAATTCCAGTGAATCCTAAATCAATAAGAATTCTCTCTCTACTTTTCTACGCAATACCCTTCTTTTTTTTTTTTTTTTTGTTTTATACAGTAACATATACTAATTAATATTTGTGTGGCTAGAAACTAGTGTATATATAACCATATCAACACAATCAGCTTGTTACCTAGTCAAAATTTAACTATTTTCTAGTGTTTCTGGAAATTTAGCTTTTACGTTCCCATGTATTACAAGCTCTAAAGTCAACAAGCTAAGTGGGAACTCTTGAAATTTAACACAAGAAAATTACTAATTCTTTCTTAATCCAATAATGATTATACCGTTTACTACCTCAAAGTCTTGAAAATTAAGTCCTCAAGAAGTTTCCTTGAACCAATTGGAGCATGAAAAACTAGAAGAGACTTGGTCATGAAGAGAATGATGCAGCTAAACATTATACTGTCCATGAATTTACTTGGATATAAACTTTCTTTAGTTCTTTTATTTCTACTTAACTTTATCTTTCTTCACTAGTTGAATATGTTATTATCAGGGTTGTTTGGTACGAGGACTAATCTCAAGTTTGAAAGGATAGCGTGGGATATCTATGATTAAGTCTGTGATTAAATTTATATTGTGTTTGATTGACGGCATAAATTTATATTTGCGTGTTCGGCCGAACTCAATAATTTTTGTTCAAATTCTGTATTTATATTAAAAATTCAATGAATATGTACAAATTATTAATTTAGAACCCAGTAACTTGAAAGGATCATAATCCCGAACTCATAAGGTTAAAATCCTAGCTCCGCCTCTTATACGAAAAATTGGGAACAATTTTTCTTCCGTGCAACATAATTGATCGTGAATTCTTCATTCAATGCATTTGGAAAAGTTAGACAGAAAACAAAAATTGACTTCAAGTCAAGAAACAAAAGTACACCTATTCTGTTTACTCATACCAGACATTTAGACTTCACAAGTTGACTTCAGGTCAAGCAATGACAGTACAGATTCAGTAGACTCAAAACACATTTTAGTCTTAGCGTAATTGAGAAAGTTACTGCCATATGTTCGAGTCGTGGAAATAGTCTTGCGAAAATACAGAGTAAGACTACGTACAATAGATTCTTGTGGTCCGGCCCTTCGGGAGCTTAGTGCACTAGGTTGCCCCTGCGTTTAACTTTAAGGGCTCGTTGGGGCGTCAAATATCATATTAGTATTTTCAAATAATGAACTTCACTATCTGCAAATACTGGTTGGCCATTGGTACTTGTAAATAATGAAAGTATCTTTTTTTTTGGGGAAAAATATAAAAAGAAAGTCCATCGCATGAAATTGAGTAAATTATAAGTGGGAATACCCCAAGTTGTAAAGTCGATTTACTAAAATATCCATAAAACTGGTAAAATTCTTGTCAACCGTATACAATATAAATTTAGTCTCGCCTTATCCCAACTTGTCCTGCATACCAACATGATCCAATGATTATGGAAAAAGAACATAAACTACAAATTACTTATATTACAACTAGGAAAAGAAAAAAGAGGAAGTGAAAGGGAGGACAGTAAGAATTGAACCACACCTGTTATATGTGTGGAAGTATGGCTATTGGACATTATTGTGCTATAGGCGCGCGAAGTATGGAGCATACCATAGGGAGGAAAGAGAGTCTGTATGGTGAAAATGCCAGGGTAAACTAGGTTATTTGACGGAAATGAAAGGCGTTTTCCCTGTTAGAGAAGGCCTATAATAAAGTCTATTAATTATTTTTATTTTATTTCTTGTCTACATAAACAAGGCGAAGGGGAGCCTTGACGGACCTGGTAAAGTTGTTGCCATATGTCCGGGAGGTCACGGGTTCAAGCCGTGAAAACAACAAATGTCGTGTAAGGCTGCGTACAATAAATACTCGTGATCGGACCCTTCCCAAACCCCGCCTTCAGTGGAGGATTAACAGAAGGTTGACCTCAAGTCAACTATGTAAATTTCCACGAAATACCAAGCAAACACACATCCACCAACTATAAATAACAGGTATGCTTCTCAATCTTGATATAATCTATCCAATAATTAGAAGTGTTAGCACACACACACAAAAAAAACTTAAAGTTATGATCAAATATAGTTTTCTTTTCACAGCATTAG
Organism: Nicotiana undulata; assembly: GCA_005239495.1. Taxonomy (NCBI): domain Eukaryota; kingdom Viridiplantae; phylum Streptophyta; class Magnoliopsida; order Solanales; family Solanaceae; genus Nicotiana; species Nicotiana undulata. The sequence goes on from ML289419.1 coordinate 33,634, forward strand.
TGCTATTTCTTCTAGCACAAAAACTAGAAGCAGGGGATATAGTAGTTTATTGGGGGCAAAATGGGAATGAAGGTAGCTTAGCAGACACTTGTGCAACAAATAACTATGCCATTGTCAATATTGCTTTCCTTGTAGTTTTTGGGAATGGCCAAAATCCAGTGCTAAATTTAGCTGGTCATTGTGATCCAAATGCTGGTGCATGCACTGGCTTAAGCAATGACATTAGAGCTTGTCAAAACCAAGGCATCAAAGTTATGCTTTCTATTGGTGGTGGTGCTGGAAGCTATTTTCTTTCTTCTGCTGATGATGCTAGGTAAGACTTATATTAAAATCATTGAAAAGATTGGGAAGCTACATATATGGTGTATGGATACTCTTAATATTACTTTGGCCAAAGCAGATAATATCATAACATATTACGATTATCTTTAGGATGGTTGAACATAACAAACCGCTATAAAATCTACTAGCCCGACTAATTTAGATTTTCGTCATGAGAACCGATTAAGGGGGACGCGATCCCTATCAAGAATTTCTCCATTCTTGAATATTAAATGAAATGACACACAAGGAAAACTTATCTAAGAGTGATACCTTTATGTATTTGAAAGCTCTCCAACTTTTCATTTTATATTATTCCCTTAGTCGCATGCTTTTATAACCATATAAATTTATGACATGTTTAAGATCATAGTTCTAAAGGTAATTCTAGCATGTGTTAAGTATTTTTTTCTTTCCTAAATTATGTGCTAATTATTTGTCCAAAACATTGCAGGAATGTAGCAAATTATTTGTGGAACAATTATCTTGGAGGTCAATCAAACACACGTCCACTAGGGGATGCAATTCTAGATGGAATTGATTTTGATATAGAAGGAGGGACAACCCAACATTGGGATGAATTAGCAAAAACTCTATCACAATTTAGCCAACAAAGGAAAGTATACTTAACTGCAGCTCCACAATGTCCATTCCCAGATACATGGTTAAATGGGGCACTTTCCACTGGCTTATTTGACTATGTTTGGGTACAATTTTACAATAATCCACCGTGCCAATATTCCGGTGGGAGCGCGGACAATTTAAAAAATTACTGGAATCAGTGGAACGCGATTCAAGCTGGAAAGATTTTTCTGGGATTGCCAGCAGCTCAAGGAGCAGCTGGAAGTGGTTTTATACCATCTGATGTTCTTGTTTCTCAGGTTTTACCATTAATTAATGGTTCACCAAAATATGGGGGTGTTATGCTTTGGTCTAAATTTTTTGACAATGGTTATAGCTCTGCTATTAAGGCTGGTGTTTGAGATATATGATCAAAGCTAGTCAGCTTGTATTAATATGATGACATCAATAATGTCATATTATAAACTATATAGTACTCAATAATAAGGCTTTGAAAGTTACTTATTGTGTGGTGCGTTTTTACAAGATTGTGTTGTGTTACTTGTCTAGTGTATCATAGTTAACTAATAAAAATTGGCCTGACACCCAAAAAGAAGAACTAAAAGAATTACCAAGTGTAACAAAAGATCTCCGGTGCACGAAGTATTCCGCATTCACGCATGATCTGGGAAAGGGCGCACCCTAAGGGGTGTACTTACCAAGTAAAAATAATAATATAATTAAACATATCTATTATAACCTCTTTTGTCCCATATTGTTTTGGTTGTTATAGTGAAGTGATGTTATAGATAATATATATTACTCCATTCGTTTCAATTTAGATGATGTAACTTGATTTGACACAAAATTTAAGAAGAAGAAAAAAAAGACTTTTGAAACATGTGGTCCTAAAAAGCTTAAGGGGCAAAAGTTTGTGGAGCCATAACATTTTTGTGGCTATAAAAGCTTATCATTAAAAGTAAAGTGAGTAAAAAAAAGTTAAATTGTTTCCAAATATAGAAATAAGTTTTTTTTTGGAACGGACTAATAAAAAAATGTGTCATTTAAATTGAAACAGAGGGAGTATAATATAGTGTAACAACTCGTTTCATAAAAGCTTGGCTTTTATATTGATTAATTGTTATATAGCGATGTTACTATAGAGAGGTCTGACGGTATAATAACTTTCGTGAGCAAAGTTGGAGTTGCAGTCTAGTGATTGCTAATTTTTTATTTATTTTGATTTGTCATCTGGTAAGAACTAAGATGATGAAGGTTTTAACACTCAGTAAAAAGGTTCTCTCTCTAAAAAGAAATTCTTGACTCCCATGGATACAACCATTATCACAACACCTATATTGTCGGAACCCCCGGACAAGAACAACCAGATGGACATCGAAGAGACAACAACACCACACTCCTACAAGAAAATGATGCTGGATAAACCGGTAAGCCAACAGAATGAATACTATGAGGATGATGCACCTACAATCATCAAAGATGATAAGGGAAAAAACATTGAAGGATCAATCCCACTATCCCACGATGACAAGAAACGCCTTTACCTCCCATGGCGTTACTCTGTAATCATAAAGGTCTTTGGATGTAGAATTTCACACCAATATCTTCGCTCTAAACTAATTGACCTATGGAAACCATCCGAACAATTAATCTTGATTGACCTAGGATGGGACTTCTTCATTGTCAAATTTAGTCTAGAGGAAAATATGGCTAAAGCACTACACCTAGGACCATAGTTTGTTTCTGGGAATTTCTTTTCAGTACGTAAATGCGCACCAAAATTCGTACCACAAGAAGCCACACTCTCTACCACAACTATCTGGATTAGCCTCCAACAACTCCCAACGGAATTCTACAACAAAGAAATACTGGAAAGGTGGAAAGGAAGCTGGGCAAACTACTAAAAATAGACTCATGCACCTCCTCCACCCTCAAAGGAAGGTACGCACGCATATGCATTCAAGTACCCTCAGAAACACCAGTGGAGACATCTGAGATAATCGGAGACCACAAAAAAGCAGTGATCTACGAGGGGGAAGGCACATTATGCACGTCCTATGGATGAATTGGACACATTTCAAGAAGTTGCAATTATAGAAAACACAACCACACACACCTCCAGAAGCACCGGAGACTTCAGAAAAAATTACGAAGCAAGGGGAAGATAATGAATGGAAAACAATTACCTTCCCAAGAAAGAAAAAACAAGACCAACAAAAGACGAAAGATAGGAATGGTGGAGCGTCAAACAACCAAAACCATACACCACAAGCTCAACGGATCCAGGTAAACATGTTCGACGCAAACTCAAGTAAGTTTCTACAAACTAAAACTGTACATTAAGATTCCAAGGCAAGCAAACCCAATCCAAAATAATACAGCAGGCCCAATGGCCCCATCAAGAAACAAAGCTCTACCCCCCATTACCATGCCACCACTCCCACGCGACCCCATCCCAAAACAAGTGCAAAACACAAAGCAGGTACGAGGCTCGAAGAATCTGACATACCCCTCATTCTTGACCCCCGCTTAGCTTCCCAAGACAAGGCCCCTGCCTTTGGCCCATTGAACGAGGCAAAAGACCCAAATATTGAGGTATTGGACTGCAGATCCCACCACGCCCTACCAATCGAGGCCCCCACCCAATTGGAGGTTGTCAGCCCGAAAATCAAACCCTACACCCTCGCCTACGCCCCCTATCACTATCTCAGAGAAAACCTCTAATGGGGAAATCTCAACAGTCACCATGAACACTCAAGTGTCTCACCTGGAACCACACTCAAATTCAGGTGAAAAGACACTCACCGTCCACTCCACAAGATCCCTAATTAATTCAGAATCACTCTCCCCAAGCACAATTGACACTTCCTCCTCCACTGACCGAGATTTGACATCAAAGGTCACAATAATAGCACATCCCCTTAACTTAGTCACCCCCATTACTCAAAGTAGTAAATCTAAAAAACATAAAAATGGAAAAAAACCAAGAGTCGTCCTCCTTTGTGATATCACTACCGCTACCACCAGACCACCTACCAGCATCCTGGCTAGAGGAGGCGCTGCAGGGACAGGGTTTAACTTACAATTTTACCCTAGGAAGACAACCGATGACTTTGATTGTCCAGAATCCGGCTCCTTTGGCAAGGGTAACCGTAGAAGCCCTAAACAAAACCCTGGCTGCCTTTGGTCCATGCCTGTGGCAGATGATGGTGAAAAAGGACAACATGCAACCAAATATCGACCCAACGATGCTCAACAGTCAAATGTCCCAAATCATTCAGTCAATACCGTTCTTCCCAGACCTGGGAACAGAGGACCCAACAACGGAACCGATCTTTGTGACCATCGATCCCCAAATCCACCAAATGCCATCATCTTCTGCTCCACCAGAGAAGAGCACGTCCCCACCACTTAGAAATATCAAAAAGGAAATCAACAAGGCCCTAGATATCCTCAAAAGGGAAAACTCGACAGAAGCGGAAGGAACAATATACGGCCCCCTTCGAACAGACTCGCTCTTACTGGACTCTGTCAGGGCGATCGAATTTAGTGTGGAGACCAGCGAGGTGCTGGTGATTCTGTGCCCCAGATCAATGACCAAATGTGGACTGAGCCTAGTGTCTCACTAGCCCCAAGGATCCATTAAGCCACTGCTCAATCTGACTCTGGTACTCAGCTTAAAGAGGAAATCCCAATCGTCTCCGAGGGGGACACCACAAGGAACGGGGAACCCTCAAGAAGGTCAACAACCAAACAACTAACCACCCCTAATGAATTACATCATATGGAATGTTAGAGGTGGGAACAACAAAGAGTTCATAAGGCACTGCATGGAGATGGTCAAGTTGCACAAGCCAGCTATGCTCGTTCTACTGGAGACCAAGATGGCCGACCACAAGAAATTGGCCGAGGAACTTCAGTTTGATCTGGTAATCTAATTGTCGGCCATTGGTCTGTCTAGGGGACTGTGCTTATGAGGAAGGAGGATAGCGTCAGTGTGGATAAGGTGGCCACCACCCCCAGGGTATCCATGCCATGGTGAAGGTACTCCCAAACCATACCCCTTGGTTATTCTCAGCCATTTATGCTAGTAATAATTTAGCAGGTAGAAAACTCTTCTGGGAGAACCTAGTTACCATCTCCGAAACTTTCACAAACAACTGGATTGTGGGAGGAGACTTCAATGAATTCTTGAAAGCGAGGGACAAATTTGGGGTCAACCCGATAAACCCTTGTCAGAGCAACCTATTCTGGAATTGCATTAATGAATGCAAACTATTAGACTTAGGGTACAAAGGTAGTAAATTCACTTGGTCTAATAAGAGATACAACAATAGGGTCTCTCTGATCCTTGAAAGAATAGATAGGTGTTTTGCCAATGAGAGTTGGATCTCACAGTACCCTGAGGCTACTGTGTTGCACTTACCTAGGACCCACTCTTACTATTTCCCCATCCAAGTTATCCTAAAAGGAAAACCCTTCAATAATTTGACTAGGCCCTTCAGGTTTGAAACAATTTGGGCTAACCACCCAACTTTCGCCAGCATCATCATTGAGGCTTTCCCCGCAAATTCCTCTCTTCTCCAATCCACTGAGTCTTTCAAGAGAATTGTGACCCAGTGGAAAAGATATACCTTTGGAAACATTTTCCATAAGAAAAGAAGAATCTTATTTAGAATTGCAGGAATCCAAAGATCCCCCAACTATCAATTCAGCAACTACTTGTTAAACCTAGAAAACAACCTAATTAGTGAGCTAGATTCAATCCTTAAAAATGAAGAGGATTTCTGGAAGCTCAAATCTAGGGTTAACTGGCTTCACGAGGGGGATGTCAATACTAGATTCTTCCACACTTCCACTCTCAATGGAAGAAGAAGAAACAAAATTCTCTCTCTCAAAGATGAGAGTGGGAACTGTCTCTATGACCAAAAAGACATCTAAACAACAATAATGAGCTTTTTCACCAACCTCTATACCTCCTCTCACTCTCAAGCCCCCATTTCCACCACCACCCACCTAACAATGTCGCATACCCCATCTGACTCCAAAAGGGACAGACTGGACATGCCCCTTGAGATGGGTGAAGTAAAAATGGCCATCTTCTACATCAAGCGTTTTAAGTCCCCTGGTCTTAATGGCCTCCACCCTTTCTTCTACCAAAAGTACTGGAGCATTATGGGCAACTCTGTCTCTAACTTCTACAAGAAATGCTTCACTACTAACTCCATGGATGAGACCATGAACAAAACTCTGCTTTGTCTCACCCCAAAATGCCCCCAAGCCTCAATGCTAAAAAAATTCAGACAAATTGGACTTTGCAACACAATCTACAAGTCCATCACCAAGATCATTGTAAACAGAATCAAGCCAATTCCGCCTGATATAATAGAACCTAGCCAGGCCAGTTTCCTTTTCAATAGAAGATCCTCTGACAATGCTATCATTGTGCAAGAGTACATCACTCACTTTAGGAAAATGAAAGGGAAACAGGGCAACATGATCCTTAAAATTAATCTGGAAAAAGCCTTTGACAGGCTGGAATGGTCCTTTATCAGGGACACACTCCATGCCTTCAACTTTCCCCCTAGATTGACCAAGCTCATTATGTCTTGCATTAGCTCTTCCATCATCTCAATCTTAGTAAATGGAGGAAATACTGAAGCCTTTAATGCCTCCAGAGACATCAGACAAAGGGATCCCATATCCCCTTACCTTTTCATAATGTGTATGAAGAGGCTATTCCAGATTAATAGATCAGGCAGTACTAGACAATCAATGGCAACCCATAAGTATCAGTAGGTCTGGTCCCAAAATCTCACCTCTCTTCTTGTTGATGACCTCACCCTGTTTGCCAAGGCAAGCAACAGGGCACCTCCATATACTCCATCCTGCAGTCCTTCAAAGAGAGCTCAGGTCAAAAATCAATCTTACTAAGTCAAGAGTGTTCTTCTCCTCCAACACATCTCAGGATACCATGGAAAACCTCACCAATGCTCTATCAATCCAATCTACCTCATCATTTGGTAAATACCTTGGATTTCCCGTCTTCCATAAGAAAGCCACTAGTGCAGATTTTCAGTTTAGATAATATGAAATCCAAACTGGTTGGCTGGAAAACAAGTTGTCTCAACTATCAACATGACTGGCAGGACCATACTGGCTAAATCTTCCCTAAACAGTATCCCTAACCATGTCATGCAATACACAAATTTGCCCACTAAAATCACCAAACAAATTAATAGAATACAAAGGAACTTTATCTGGGGCACCACCCCAGATAAGAAAAAAATACATCTAATAAACTGGGACAGGGTTACTAAAAAGAAGGTCAATGGAGGGTTAGGGCTCCAAAAACCTGAATTGAAAAACAAAGTAGCCCTCAAGCTTATGGGCCAGAGTCCTCATCTCTAAACATTATAATTGAAACCATACTCCTAGAACCTTTAGATACCCTAAATCTCCTCCCTGGCAATGCATCCTCACAGGATGGGATACTTGCAGGAAGGCATGCAGATGGGTAGTCCACAAGGGGAACAAGGTTAACTTCTTGAGTGATGCTTGGATCCCTAACCAGCCTACAATTAGGGATATGATTGAAGGCCCACTTACACAGAATGATCTAATTTCTAAAATAGACATTGTCTACAAATCAGGGATTTGGGATCTCTCTACCATATCCATGGACCTTCCCCCAAGCATCTAAAATATGATCAATTATGTCTCCATCCTCTCAAATCCTACCAAGGATGACAAGCTAATCTTGGGACTAACTGCTAGTGGGTCATTCACCAACAACTATACTTATTATTTCCTTAGCAAAACCAAAAACAATGTGGAAATAGAGGAGGAAGGAACTTTCAATTGGATCTGAAAATTACATACACCCAACAAAATCAAGAGCTTCATCTGGCTTCTTACCCATAAAAGGTTACCCACTGGAGGCTACCTTTACATAATTGGGGTTAACTGTAACCCGCAATGTTGTTTCTGCCACAATTTTGAAGAAACAAGTGACCACATCTTCTTAGATTACATAAATGCAGCCTAGTTCTGGCAAGACTTGCTATCCAGAGCCTCCACTGAGAGTAGGAAACAAAACCCCATATTTTCACCCCAACAATGGACCACTATTTGGAATATGCTTAGGAAGAAACCCTTTAATGCCCACATTCTTTGGGAAAACATCCTCTCTTTCTGTTTCTAGCATATCTGGCTATGTAGAAACCACAACTTGTTCAACAACAAAAAAGATAGAATCAATCCTGCCAACACTATCTCTAAAGCTACTGAATATTTCATGTTGGTAAAAACTACTTCTACCAAAAAACCTTCCAAATCACTGTCAAAAGGGAGCCACCCAGAAGAGGTTTCTTTAAGCTGAATACAGATGGGGCGGCGAAGAGCAACCCATGCATAGGAGGAATATGTGGTGTATTCAGAAATCATAATGGGGATTGGATTATGGGGTATATGGAAAATATACCACATAAAACCGACACTTTTGCTGAATTGAAGGCTCTCCTAAAAGGACTACAACTTGCTGAACGAAACAATTGGGTGTCACTAGACATCAACACCGACTCGGCCGAAATCATACAAATGCTAATTACATGTAACCTAACATATGATCCTATGATTTGTGAATGCAAGTTATTAATACAAAGGATGGGAAGAGTCGTGGTGAAGCACACATACAGGGAGCATACTAGGGTGGCAGATGCAATGGCAAAAGAAGCAGCGAAGACAATTTTTTGGGTAGATCTAGCCTACTACCAGTTCCTTCAATGTTTGCTAATGATGTTTTTTGGGCGGACATCCTAGGAACTAAAGTTGTTAGGGATTTTGTGTCATGTAATATTGACTCCATAACTAAAAACAACGCAATGCTGGGGGCTCTATAATACCCCATCAATGACTATACTGATTAATATTTTTTGTCTACTAGTTATATAAATATCCTCTTTAACCAAAAAAACACTCATATACTCTTAGAGCTCGTTTGATTGGAGAACAAGTTATACTAAAATTATAATGTGCAAATTATAATACGAAGATTAAATATATACGAGATTTTTTAACGGATTTTTTTCACGGTTTATATTTAACATCTAATTTCCTGGTCCATCATACTGAGAATTGACAAAGACATTACTTACATATTAATGTCCAGAAGAAATAGGACAATATAGTAGATTAAAATGATGACTAGACAAAAAAAAAATATTGACTCGCAAGTCAAGCATACGGTATCAATTACTTCTTTAGTTAGAACAAATTTAGAAGCGTGGGACCAATTATTTAGAGTAATAGTTAGAGTCCGGAACCAAAATGTGGGTTTTTTGGACTCAAATCACAAAAATAGATGAAAAAAATCAATTGTTGACCAATTTATATATAACATATGGGTTGGATGCGTTATACCTTAACGACACGTTTGTCCATTAAGGTATAGCACATGCAACTCATGCGCTATATTTGAATTTTACTGACCCGCCAATAATTGGTGGGTATAACGCATGCATTTATCGCGCTACATATATAGAGCGTATAATAAATGGGCTATATCCTCACCTTTTTCTTATATAAGTAGTTTCATTGTTCCGTTAAAAATTCATTTAGGATCCTCCACGTCTTCTGCATTCCGAAATACTTGTTTACTTAACTTTTTCTATATTTTGTCATAATATCCAAAGAGTGAAAGATTAGGGTTGCATTATATTGGAGGAGGGGTGAGGTTGTCGTGGAGAATAACCCAGTACACTATAGTTGTTTTCCATAGTGTATTGTTAAGTTGTCACTTACAATGGAGTACGATAGATTGGTTTCGTTGTTATGTAAAAAATGAGTGTGAGGAAACATTTGGTTAATATTCAAGTAACCGAAAGATATCTGTATTCTGTTACTCCGCAAGGGGTTGCTTGTTATGCTGAGTTTAACTTCGAAGATGATGAAACTCTGACAGATTTTTTGAGGACTCCGGATGAACACCGGGAATTTCTTGTGATAAAAATGTTAGAAATGTACGTCAAGTCTGAAGACGTTTGCAATATTGAGGTTCCGCAAAATAGGGATAACCCCCAATAATCGAGTGGTGCTTTTGGAGCAGTTTTATCTGAACAGGTTCCATTTGAAAGAGTATGGTCAGATCTAAACCTATCTACACAGGCGAATGAGGAGCAAGGACATAATTTCTCCCCAAGTTTACATAATTCACACCAATTTAATTTTCCTTTATATTATCGTGTTTATTCTTTATGTATTATATTTGTATTAACACTGATATATTCCAAAGGGGGTACCGACAAGATATGAATTTTACTAGTTATGAACCAATGGACAGTTGGAATATGCCCAATTTTGGTGTTTGGATCATGTTGGTCCATTTGGGATTCATCAGAAACTCGATAATGTGCATCATGAGATATCAACAAATTATGATTTGTAAGTTAAGAGATAAAGTTTATATATAATATTTAGATGAATTTGAGAAACTCATTATTTTATTGGTTGTGCAGCGAAATCAAGCAACTTGAAGGTCCTGTCCTTACTAAATTGCCCGAAGACGACATATTTAATCAGGATCCGGCAGATGCACAGAGTCAGAAAGATGATAGTGATTGCGACAACTATGTTGATGAGCCTGGAGATGACACACCCTTCCCTGATGAGGGTGATGATGATGAAAATGTGAATGAGCAACCTGATTTGCCGAGGGAACATGATGCCACAAATGAGTGTGCTCCATATATGCAGACTCCATCTCCCATTAGACCCATAGTGTACGAGCCATATGTGTCATTTCATTCAAAGAGGATTTTGTACCTTGATCAGTTGCCCAGTATGTCGGATGTGGATGGCCTCACAAGGGATCTTCCCGACATTCGGACAACAATGTGGGATGAATCTAGACCAACTGTGTTGTCAAAGAATATGCTTTTTGCTGATAAAGCACGCTTAAGCAGGGAAGTGCGAATGTACAACATAAAAGAGTGTCGTGATATCGAGGTTCATGAGTCATCTCCGAAAGTATACAAGGTTATTTATCGTAGATGGTTTCAAGGTTGTACATGGATGCTGCTTGCGAGAAAGTTGAAAACAAATATGTGGATTTTGGGGAAATACATTGGCACCCATACTTGTGATATGGATACATTCAGTGGGAATCATTTTAACTTGAATGTTGACTTATTTTCTCTTGTCTTAATTCCACACATTTAATCGTCCATAAGGTACAAATGTTGAGGCGCACAACCCGATCCCACCATATCATAATAAACACAATCACGATTTACACGTAGATCACCACATTCCACCCTTATTACACTTGTTGCGGCGTGCAAATCGATCCCACCGTATAATATTAATTCACCTTTATTCCTCCTCAATATTTCACCCTTATTCCACCTATTGTGGCGTGAAACCCGATCCCACCATATTCGTATCAATTACACATGAAGTATAGAAGTTTCACAAAATTAACACAAGACCCTTATCAATATTTAAACTTCAGAACAAGGCAATTGGAAACCTTATACTCAATAAAACTCTACACAAATAATACTACTCAGTGAGACCAAACCATAATATCACAAAAAACCGTTAAGAACAGCTTAAGCAAGTAACAGGGAATAATGAATCTATGGGATTACAAATATCTTCAACAAGGGGAGCATAATATCTAACATGTAGAAATTTGGCATGGAATTACAAGTAGACATTTAACAATTATATAAGGCTAATCTCTGCCTTCACCTTCATGGGACTAAGCCCTGTCCTGCATCTTGCATGAGGCTAATCTCTGCCTCCATCTGCATAAGGCTAATCTCTGCCTTCACCTGCATGGGACTAAGCCCTGTCCCACATCTTGCATGAGGCTAAGCTCTGCCTCCACATTTGCATAAGGCTAATCTCTGTCTTCATCTGCATGGGACTAAGCCCTGTCCGGCATTTGCATGGGGTTAAGCTATACCTCCACACTTGCATTAGGCTAATCTCTGCCTCCATCTACATAAGGCTAATCTCTGCCTTCACCTGCATGGGGCTAAGCCATGTCCCACATTTTGCATGAGACTAAGCTCTGCCTCCACATTTGCATGAGGCTAAGCTTTGCCTCCAATTTACATTCTTTCACCGAGACTAAGCGTTGTCTCTCCGACATTATCTACTCTGCTCTTCTTTCGGTCTAAGCTCTGCCCTCAACTTCACAAGACTAAGCCTTGTCTTGTTGACAACATATTATTGCATCTCATGGGCTGAAATATCGCCAACTTGTCTAAAGGCGTCATAGTCTGAAGGCATCATCCTCATAGCCGGAAGACACCATGTCATGGCCTAAGGATCTCTCAAATTTGCATATCATTATTCAAAGGCGTCATGGTTCGAAGGCACCATCTCCATGGCCCGAGAACATCATTTCATGGCCTGCGAATCTCTCACTGAACAATTCATGGCCCAGGACGTCATGGTCTAAGGGCGTCATAGTCTGAAGGCATCATCCTCATAGCCGGAAGACACCATGTCATGGCCTAAGGATCTCTCAAATTTGCATATCATTATTCAAAGGCGTCATGGTTCGAAGGCACCATCTCCATGGCCCGAGAACATCATTTCATGGCCTGCGAATCTCTCACTGAACAATTCATGGCCCAGGACGTCATGGTCTAAGGACGTCATCCTCAACCGTCCGAAAACAACTTTCATGGTCCGAAGGGAATCTGCATCATGTTTAAATTGCCGCACAAATATATGCTCGTAGTATCTCTCTATTTGCTGGTGACCCGGTAAGCAACCGCTATCCCAGCAGGAGCGATCTCGCTCCATTTCCTTTCAACTATCTCAAACTTGACCGCACACCACAACTATTCTTTCACCTACCCCAAAATTCCGTGTTCGTTCTTTCAACGACTTCATCGGTATATTCCGCCGATGAATCCAGAACTACACACGACTCGATTCCTATAAAACCAGGGATATGTAGGCAGTTCAGAAGCCGGAGTGTGGCCTAATCTCCCAAACCATCTCGCTCGGTCAAAATTGGGCATCATATCTTCACCCGACAACTCTTTCATCCTTTCCGGGTGAAGATGGGCAGCTTTTGATACTTCCCAAAATAGTTTTAAAATGCATATATGTCTTCAAAATCATGCATCAATTGGTATTTTTCCACAATTTCTACATCTTTAAATTAATTTGTCCTAGTATTTTATTTTAATAAATAATTGTAAAATTCATCACACATGATTTCAGAACATTTCTTGATTTAATATTACTATCTATGGTCCTATTAAGTCCAAATTATTTCATAGATAGCCAAATTGGCACGTTTTGGCTATAATTACAATAACTTTGCAATTATAGCTCATTCATACATTATGCATCAAATTTTTACTAGAAATTAGTCCGTGGTATTTTTAAAATTCTAAATAATTATTTTTAAAACATTTTCATGCATAAAAATCACTTTTGTAATCGGTTAATTATTTTACAAATTAATTTTATTCAATTACTTTGAGTATTTAACAAACAACCTTTTTTATTTCAATTATAGCCTAAAAATCTACCAGCCCAACACCTTACAAAATTAACCTTTTTTATATCAATTAACCTCATTGTAATGTTTCTTGGATGGCGAAGACAGTTTTCGTTCTTTCCAAGTGAATTTTATCTTGTGTGAATATTTTGTTTAAATGAAAGCACCTACATGTGATTTTTATATAACAAAATACAAACAAAAAAAAAAGAAAAAAAAAAGAAGAAAGGATCTGCTGCCTGACCTTCCACAGAATGCAAAATACTGAGAGTTAGAGGCAGACCTATATTTAGAGTTTGGAGCAGAGGGGTTATCGACCGTGTTAACTTCGGCAATTTTTTTAGATATTTATGTGTATATATATGTTAAAAACAATCAAATATTTTAATTGAAACCTTTAAAATCAACACGCAGAATAGAGCACTGGCCGAACAGTCCGCTTATGTGCCCTGCCACCTTTAAATTCCGGGTATGTCATGCTGACATTTCAGAACTCTATAGGTTAAAATTAAACTTATAGTGCCAATTCGACAACATAACGTGCAAAATATCGCAAAGTACTTAAATACTATTCTCGTTGTTTCAATTTATATGAACCTATTTGACTCGGCATGGTGTTTAAGAAAAAAATAAAAACTTTTGAAATTTATGGTCCTAAACAAATCAGAATATTTGTATGACTATAATTCTTTTGAAACTTGTGTGGTTATAGGAGTTTCTTATTGACAAGGCAACTATGTACTTCCTCCGGAGCCAATAAGTGATCAATTTGCTTCGGGCACACCCACTACGGAAATTCTAGACAAAATAGTTAGTGTAACTAAAGCACAAAAACTATACGTAAATAAGAGTAAATTTGAAAAAATAAATTGAATCTTTTCTTGATTATATAAAAAAATATTTATTTTAAACCAAAATAAAAAGTCAATTAAAAAAAAAAGACTATGAGAACATAATCCTATCACATCAATGAGGAAAATAATTTTTCATTTGATTTCTTTTTTTCAACAGAAAATGCCATGTGGAATACAAAAGGGCAAATTGGTCCAATTTTCACAACTTTTGTGGCTGCAACGCTAGCTCATTTATTAACAACTTCTACATAACACCAAAATCAAATAACCCTCTTTCAATTTAGGGTTTCAACCTCAAAAGCTAGCATTTCTCACAAAACAAAGAGAGAGAGAGAGAGGAGAATTAACCAAATCAAACAAACATGCCGAAGAACAAGGGTAAGGGAGGTAAGAACAGGAAAAGGGGAAAGAACGAAGCTGACGATGAAAAAAGAGAGCTAGTTTTCAAAGAAGATGGACAGGAATATGCTCAGGTTTTACGTATGCTTGGTAATGGTCGGTGTGAAGCTATGTGTATTGATGGAACAAAGCGTCTGTGTCATATACGTGGTAAGATGCATAAAAAAGTTTGGATCGCTACTGGTGACATCATCCTTGTTGGTCTTCGTGATTATCAGGTAAAAGATCCAATTTTTACCTTATTTTTTTCCAATATCCTTTTATGGTATTTGGTTATTTGTGTATTTCGAGACCCCACTTGTGGGATTAAGCAGCAATTGTTGTTGTTTATTTTGTGTATTTGTTTTGTGAAGTTTGTTGGGTTTTTTTTAAGGTTGTCCTTTGTGGAAAGAAGTTTGGTGTATTTTTTTGTTCGGCCCAAGATGTTTTTTTGGGATGATGGTGGTGTTCGGGATAGCTCGCCCCCACCTCCCATCAGCACCAAGACTTAGGCAGATGGGCTGTGGGCGTGCCAAGATGCTTTTTTTGGATGATGGTGGTGTCCGGGATAGCTTGCGCCCACCTCCCATCAGCACCAAGACTTAGGCAAATGGGCTGTGGGCGTGGCAAGATGCTTTTTTTGGATGATGGTGGTGGTCGTGATAGCTTGTGCCCACCTCCCATCAGCACCAAGACTTAGGCAGACGGGCGTGCCAAGATACAACAACAACAACAACGACCGAGTATAATCCCACAAGTGGGGTTTGGGGAGGGCAGAGTGTACGCGGACCTTACCCCTTAGCTAGAAGGTAGAGAGACGGTTTCCGATAAACTCCTGGTTCAAGGCAGATGGGCGTGCCAAGATGCTTTCTTTTGTTAGTATCTACCACTCCTATAAAAGTTGGGTGAAAACTTCTGGCTACCTTACCCGTTGAAGCGGATTTAGGATTTAAACTTGATGGGTTCACCTTTTAGGTTTCTTAAAAGGTACACAAATAGCTTCCAGTGTATTCAGTTAAGACTGTTGATTGCATTGGCGGATTGAGGATTTGAAGTTATTGGAGCACCTACGACTTCTTTGTAATAGTATGAACATACTACTGTTACAAAGAAGTAGTAGGTATAATAATGTGTGTATGTTTGTCTGTGTAGAAGGGATGTTAGAAACGGACTTCTTTGTGGTATGGTAGCAGTAGGAAAGAAAGAAGCTGTTCAAATCATGCTTTACCTAGAAAGGGAGCTGTGAAAAAGGAACTAAAAGCGACTTCCCCGCAATACCAAGAACACAGAAAGGCTTCAAAACTTTGGGATCGAAGGAGAAAAGAAACTGGGACTACTACTTGCTTAGTGCAATGCTGCTTGCTGTAATTGGCACAGCAGAAGCCGCTGTATAATTGACAGTTGTGTGCCTGCACTGCTGCCTATGATATACGTCTGCCCTTTTTGAAGGGTAAAATAGTGTTTGTAGTTGCTACCGAGTTCCAAGAGAAGTGGCACCGGTGTGTGTCTGAGCCTGTGCATGTGCATCTCCTTCCTCTGAAAAGTTTTTATTTGGAGCGTTCTACTTGTGGAATTGATCATATTTTTGGTTTGCTTTGATATGCTATCTTGGTTTCTTATCCAATGTGGATATTGCTCTCTTTTAACTTTTGTCATTTTTATTTTGCCAGGATGACAAAGCTGATGTGATCTTGAAGTACATGCCTGACGAGGCCAGGTTATTGAAGGCATATGGAGAGTTGCCAGAGAACACAAGACTTAATGAGGGCATTACTGGTGGGCTGGATGAAGAAGAAGAGGGCGCTGGTGATGACTACATTGAGTTTGAGGATGAAGACATTGACAAAATCTAAGTCTGAACGCAAAGCTTCTGTTACTGAGGTCCGTTATAGGCCTTACTAATGTTTTTGTGGAGCTTTTTCCATAAATATTGAGAGCGTATCTTGTGTATCGTTTGAAGTTATGTAACAAACTTTGTGCATTGTGAGTTTTGTTTAAGATTTATGCTTCCATGAAATGAATGCAATATTCTAGCTGGTGTCTACTCAGTTATGCACGTAATCTTGTTGATTACACTTCTTAAGCTTGGCTTCGAGGGGTGTGGATGAATAGACTTCGATTGTAGGACCCCCTGGCCTCTAGGTTTTGTAGGGCGGTAGGGCCTCTAGGTTTGCGGCTGGACCATGGTCCGTGAACTGATTTACTTCATAGGTGACTGGGTTTTGAGTCTTTACCTTTTCAGCGTAGTAAAAATGACGGATTTGGATTCAGTAACATCTACTACCGTCTTGGGATAGTTTTGTCGGGTGTTGTATGCTATATGTTTGTCTTTTATATTTGTTGAATGGATGATGAATTTGGTTTAGCAGCGAACTTAAATAGTGGACTTGATTTTCTTTCTTCTTTTTTGTCTCTATGTTAAAGTGTTTAGTCTGAGGGGCGCATCCCGTTTGAACAAACGCCAGTTTGAATAAGACCCATTTTTGGGATAGTGGGATTGTAGTTTGTACTTTGGAGTCCTTATAGTTTGGATGTGGCATATAATTCACTCCACAAGGTCTATTCTGTTTTCCTTACAGAGGCCAGGGGTTCCTCTTGGACAAATTTCAAGAACTACCAAGCTGTGTTATTCTCGGCTATTAGGGGTTTATTTGACTATTGTCTCGTGTTGCTTATAGTTTGTACTTTGGAGTCCTTGTAGTTTGGATGTGGCATATAATTCACTCCACAAGGTCTATTCTGTTTTCTTGACAAAGTCCAGGGGTTCCTGTTCCTACTTGGTCAAATTTCAAGAACTCCCAAGCTGTGTTATTCTCGGCTATTAGGGGGTTTATTTGACTATCGTCTCGTGTTGCTTAAAAATGCACTCTGATCATTGATTAGAGTTTGTTCCATCTGTGATTTTTTAATGGTAGAAAAAGTGGTATAGAAGTGAAACATCAAGGCCTCAAATTTGTTCACCTTCTGCAGTCCAACATCAGTTTGCCTGCATTAGTTGTGTTCAACCTTCTTCTGCTGAAACAGATTTTTTTCGGTGGGGTCTAGGGAGGGTAGGTAGGGTAGGGTGTATGCAGACCTTATCCCTACGTCGTGTGAGGTAAAGATGATGTTTCCGATGGGGAGGCTGAATCAAAGTCTTTATGGTTTAGTGGTCGAATTACCTATATATTGATTGAAAGCTGAATAAATCGAACTGAATTAATTCACTATTGATGGAACCAATTAAATGCAATAAAATAAATATGTAAATCGTCAACGCATCACTATCTTTTATTCATGTCTCCTCGTAATAACTTGCGGTTTATTTTCCCTACACTTGCAAGAAAATCAAGTATCAACCGATAGGTTGAATATCACAGAATTTTTGCAGTGAAAATGGAGGATCAAAATAAGAACCATTGAGAATGGCATATGTAGTGAGTTTGTTTGCTGCTTCTGTGGCATGTATCCCATCCCAGCTTACATAATTGTATGGATCCTTACAGGCTGTGGCTGTCAATGTTTGTCCATTTATCTGTTTGGTATTTCCACAGAATACTTGCTGGTTAAAGTTGTAGGCACCACCTCCTTGCCCACAACATGCTTTGGTTCCATATTTTAACCCTATAAAGACAAACATCATTATGGTAAACTTGAGCTATACTACAACAACATACCCAGTATTATCCCACACTGTGGGGTATGGGGAGGATAGTGTGTATGCAGACCTTACTCCTACCTTGTGAGGATAAATAACTCATGAGATTAGCTTAAAGACCAAAAGCTAAACCTCAAATAAGAATAGAGGGAAAAGAAGGGAAAATTCCTAAGTGGAGTCTTTCGTTTTTGGGAGAAATTTAAAAATAGCCAGATTTACAAGTAGTCATTCAGAAATAGCCACAGTTTCAAGAGTAATCGAAATTTAGCCACCTTTCATGTAAAGATAAAATATGAACGAAAACACTGTTTAAAATCCGGAAAATACTTCGACATAATACACTGAAACTCTAGTATAATATATTGGAGCTCCAGCATAAGTATACTGGAACTCCCGTATATCCAGCTAAGTATATTAGACTTTCAGTATAATATACTGGAGGTACAATATAATATACCGGTGCAACATATTTTAGCATAATATGCTGGAAGTTTATACGCAGGTGCACCGATCTCCATGATATTATGCTGGAACTTTCCGTGTTACATCAAAATAGAGGTTATTTTTCAATGACTTTGCAAACAATGAATATTTTTGAATGACCAGTCCGAAAACTGGCTAGCCCGTGCTATATTTACTTCGTTTTCGGCTGCTAGACATTGAAGTCTAGTCACTGTTAGCGTATAGATTTTTATACTGTCACGTTGATTTGATCTACAGTAACATATAACTTTTCATAGTAAGTTCAATGCTGTGACTAAAAAATATAAAAATAACCTACTATAACCGGTTAAACTGCACTGAAACGTACCATGAGAAGAGGGGTGTTGAAAAAGCTCCAAGAGCACAGAATGAGTGTCAACATAAACTAAATTTGCATCTGAAAGTTGTTTTCTGGTTTGTGTCAATGCTTCTTTAAGCATATTGTTATAGTCCACCACTGCATTATTGTATGATATCATGCATCCAAATTGATCAATATCTGAACTCTCATGAGGGAGCTCCACTAGAAACATTGGGTAACATCCAACTGGTGCCAGGTTAAGTACCAAAAATGTTCTTCCTCCTAATCCATAGATTTCCTGGTGAAAAAACCATTACCTATCAACATGATCAGATATCACACTATTAAGTTATACTTCTATCCAATTTGTTGGTATAGTTTGATTCTGCACGAAGTTTAAGAAAGAAATGAAAACGTAAAAAACTTATGGTCTTAAACATGCTATTTACATTTGTGTAGTTTTAAGACTTCTGAAATTTGTGACTTTTGAACGTGATGATGTTCCTCACTAAGGGTAAGTTTTTGGTAGGACAAGTTTTTAATTTTTCCATGTTTGATTGGCTTAAATATTTTGGAAAAACAGTTTCCTTATGAACTCATTGACTTCCCTACCAAAAGGAGGAAAATATTTTCCAAACGCTTTCTCTACCTTCCCCACCCCCGCCCCCGCCCCACCCCATGGCGCACCCAGCCCACCTCTAACATTGCCACCGCCACTTCGGCCCGAGACCTCAACTTACCTCTCTTCGCTGCTCTTATCCATTTCGTCTCATATAGTGTGCCCATATAATATATTTCTTTTTAAAAAAAAATTGCTACTTAACCAAACACCGAAAAATAAATAAGAAGACTGCTTAATTTCCTAGAAAATATTTTCCTTCATACTAAACACACCCTAAGGGTAAAATTTAAAAGTCCAAAGTTAACTACTTACAAATATATAAATTGTGTCATTCTTTTTTAAACGAACTAATAAGAAAATAGTGCCAAACAAATTGAAATGTAAAAGACAGCTAATTATGCTTCAAAAGTTAGGACCAAGAAAACCATAATATTCTGTTTAAATTACCTTGATGGTGCTAATAATTTGAGAAACTACTTTAGGTAAATATTGCTTCACTCCACTTATTCCTATTCTTGCCAAATTTCC
Source organism: Nicotiana undulata (assembly GCA_005239495.1). NCBI lineage: Eukaryota > Viridiplantae > Streptophyta > Magnoliopsida > Solanales > Solanaceae > Nicotiana > Nicotiana undulata. The sequence goes on from ML289419.1 coordinate 53,869, forward strand.
AGTGAAATCATTCTGACCTATGTAAAATGTATAAAGTGACTTCCCAAATATGTCTGCTGGAGGCAAATTAGTATTCCCTGGAAACAAATATATATATAAAAAGATTATGATAAGGTGAAAATAATATATATATATATATATATATATATATATATATATTATTTTCACCTTATCATAATCTTTTTATATATATATTTGTTTCCAGGGAATACTAATTTGCCTCCAGCAGACATATTTGGGAAGTCACTTTATACATTTTACATAGGTCAGAATGATTTCACTGGAAATTTGGCAAGAATAGGAATAAGTGGAGTGAAGCAATATTTACCTAAAGTAGTTTCTCAAATTATTAGCACCATCAAGGTAATTTAAACAGAATATTATGGTTTTCTTGGTCCTAACTTTTGAAGCATAATTAGCTGTCTTTTACATTTCAATTTGTTTNAGTTCATCAACTTTAACCTTAAATTCCTTCATTTGTCTGAGCTGAATTTCAAGAGAAAATGGGCTAACTCCAGATACAAACAATGAAGTTTGTGGCAAGAGTACTGTAGATGCTGATGTTGCAAAATTGGCACCATGTTTGTAATTTGAGCCAATTGATTGCAAATATGGACTCAAAAATGGCAAACCTAATGCTTGAGCTGCACATTACATAAAACTTTCAATAATCTTAGTATGTAATATTTCCCACAATAGCTGCAAGGGGTACACTTTTAGTACTAAATCAAGAGATTATTAAGGAGATACTTCTTGAGATGAGGGAGCTCAATTAATCCATAAGAAGTGATCTTTACACAAATAGCCAACTAAATTTATTGTGTACTTTTTCTAGTCGGTAATACATAGATTATATACTAATTATAGGATTAGCCTGATATAATAATGTACTCCGTCCGTCTCAAAGTATCGTAAAAACAACATGGTTAGCTAGTTTTTGGACTGGTCATTCAAAAATAGCCATCGTTTGCCAAGTAATTGAAGCATAACGATTATTTTGCCGCAAAAGAGACCGGTCCAGCATAATATATTGGAGTATGATGCACATGTGTATGAACTTTCAGCATATTATGCTGGAACTCCAACATGCGAAAAGTTACAGCATAATATACTGGAGATTCGAGCACCTGTGTATGAACTTCCAGCATATTATGTTGGACCGATATACTTTGCTGGAACTCTAGTATAATATATTGGAGTTCCAGTATATTATACTGGAATTCTAGTATTTTATGCTGGAGTATTTTTCGGATTTTGAACGGTATTTTCATTCAGATTTATCTTTACATGAAAAGTGACTAAATTTCGATTACTTTTGAAATTGTGGCTACTTTTGGATGACCACTTGTAAATCTCGCTATTTTTGAATTTCCCCTCAAATTATCTGATTATGTGTGTCATCTCCATCTTCAAGAACCATTACTATTAAGAGTAAATCGAGAAAAAATATTTTTTTTCTTGAACTTCTAACATGACAAATAATTTGAAACAACTATTTTTAGAAATCATAACAGATAATTTGAGACGGAGGGAGTAACTCAAATGAAGCCATATGAAAGGTCACGCGTGCAATAGCTAGGACAAGGAATTGAAAATAAACCTATATATGGACAAAATTAAACGAGAACTTCCAACTACATATAGTAAGGACATAGATGGACTAACTAATTTGCTTTTTACAACTAAGGCCATTTTTGTCTAAGTAAGAAAAAAGACACTCGACTAACAGAAATGGAGATGCATCTATGCCTTTTCAAGATTATCTGAAACTTGTCTTAGAGTTTCACTTTTATAAACGCAAAAATAGTACGGGCAAGTCAGTTTTTGGACTGATAAATCAAAAAATAGTCAGTGTTAGCAAAGTTATTGAAAAATAGCCATTATTTTGCTGCAACACGGAAAGTTTTAGCATAATATACTGGAAATCGGTGCACCTGTGTTTGAACTTTCAGCATATTATGTTGGAACTCCAACACGCAGAAAGTTCCAGCATAATTTACAGGAGATTGGAGCACTTGTCTATGAATTTCTAGTATATTATGCTGGACTGGTATAATATACTGAAACTCTCTCTCTCTCTCTCTATATATATACATATATATATATATATATATATATATATATATATATCAAAGACTTGGACTTGGAGCTTGGGCGCGGGCCGGATCGGATCTAAAATAAATAATTTATATTTTATTTTTCTATAACTAAATTTGTTTATTTGAAATTTAATTTTTAAAAATTTATTTGAATAAACAGATGCGTCTGTTTGTGAATGAATGCATCTTTCTTTGAAAAGGTCCGATGGTTGCTCTATAAATAGAGATTCTTCTAACAAAGGGAATACAGAAAATCACAAGTATTATTACAGGCTTTGTTGTATCCTGAAGAGAATCGTTTGTATTTTCCTAAATTAGTATACATGCGATAACTCTTTAAGGACATTCGTTTTCGCGCCTCAAAATTTTATTTACTATTTTCTAACAGTTAAAATACACATCGATACCATAAAAGTTCTTTTACATTGAGATCATGTATATAATTTAACTCTTTTAAGAGTTTCGCTAACCGAGGGTCTATCGGACACAACGTATCTACCCTTTAGGGGTAGGGGTAAGTTGCGTACAGCTCACCCTCCAAGACCCCACTTGTGAAAAACTATTCGGTTTGTTGTTGTTGTTGTTATTGTTATTAAGAGTTTCGCTAGGGGCGGAACCACAGTGCATGTTACGGGTTCGACCGAATCCAATAATTTTGGTCTAAACCCTATATTTATCGTAAGAAATTCATTGAATATGTACAAATTCTTAATTTAGAACTCAGTAACTTAAAAAACTAGAATTTCGAACCGCGTAACTTCAAATTCTGGCTCCGCCTCTGAGTTTCGCTACTATAAACTGACAGTGTAAAAGAAAGATTCGTCTGAGAAAATGAAAGATGAAATACCAAGAAAATCAACGATGACTCTGCCATCAGTTGGACGTCCGACTGGTTTTTTGAAATAAGTCATTCCATAAGGAAAACCCTGAGATGGGAATGCTGCATAAAATCCACCTGTATCAGTATTTGAATCTCCAAAATTAAAAATAGCCTCAAATGCACATTTGCTTTCCACCAAATTAGAAGTAGTTGCTATAAATAGAAACCAAACCACCATTAATGAAGACCATAAGCTCATTCTTAATAATGGCCTCATTTTACTGTTGTTTTTCTCTCAAAACTAAAGTAATGGATTCTGTTAAAGAATTTTTTTCATCTTTATAGAAAGTGAAGCCATGCATGTGGACATTATCAAATGCTGACGCAATGAATTATTGCATATACAAACAAATACTGTTACTAATACTTTCAAATCCTATCCTATCCTATCCTCGTACTAATAATTATTGATCCGGATCTGTCTTATTGACCAGCTTTGGTCGAGCAACCGCTATATTTCTTGAACGGCTACTGTCTACATAACTCCTCTCCCTCTTTTCAAGGAAGGGAGTTATCAATCATTATTCTTTTTCGGAAGGAGAACTTGCAGTAGCGCAACGGTAAAATTATCTCCATGTGGCCTATAAGTCACGGGTTCAAATCGTGGATGGGTGCTTGGACCCTGCACGAATGCAAGATGCCTACTTGTAAACCGGGCTATCCTACCACCTTTTATCCCACTTTTCTTTTGTTCTTGCATGTAGTTCACTTACATGGTTCAACAAACAACAGCAGCCCAGTGAAATTCCACAGGTGGAGTCTGGGGGTAGTGTGTACGCAGACCTTACCTCTAATTTGGGGAGTAGAGAGGCTGTTTCCAGTAGACCCTCGGCACAAGAGGGAAAGAGACAGTGTATCAGTAACAACAAAGGAGTCCAAAAAGATAACACAAGCGACGCAATAACCAGAAAATAGCGAGCAACGTAATAACACTAAGCAGTAACAAAGGCACAATATTATAGACGCAAGGGATTAATATGGACACAAAGGGCCACTAAACATACTACAGCCTAACCTACAACCCTAATGTAGTATTAAGAACACAACCGGGGCCTCTAGCAGCCTAGAACAAAGCACTATCATACTAGTATCCTACCTCCTAACCTACAACCCTAATGCTCGACCTTCACAAATTCCTATCAAGGGTCATGCATGTCCTTGGAAATCTGCATCCGCATCATGTCCTGCCTGATCACCTCTCCCCAATATTTCTTAGGCCACCCTCTACCTCTTTTCATACCTGTCAAGGTCCCGTTCACACCTCCTTACCGGTACATCCAGGCTTCTCCTCCTCAAGTGCCCGAACCATCTAAGCCTGGTTTCACTTCGTATCCTACGGAAAATGCAATGAACTTATGTACGAGGTTGATTGTATTCTTTGTATTTAGTCTAAAAGAGGGGCAAAAATAAACAATGACTTTTTCTAATAACTTAGCTAGCTATTATACAGCTAGCAGCAAGCAACAATATACTGATGACAATGGCTAGCATTGGTCTTTGGAATAACACTATAACAAAAAAGTGGATAGACTACAAACTACTTCTTCTGTGTCATATTATGTGTCTTAGTTTAACTGATACGAGATTTCAAAGTGGAAATTTTTTGTTGTAATCTTATTGTCTTAAACTAAAAGAGTGTATAATACCTAAAATATTATTTGACTCTTTTTTTTCTTATAAGAGAATGTTATTAAGGATAAAAATGAGAATGTTGGAATTAAAAACATACTAATATAAAAGTGACATCTTCTTTTATATGAACTAAAAATGAAAGTAAGACAAATAAATTGAAAGGGTGACGGGTTCAAGATCCAGGTACTTCTTATCAGTCTCGACATTAGTCAGCTAAGGTTGCTTTAGAGACTTTAAGGTATATCTGCCCGCGTCCACAGGCGTCCGAATCCCTTTTATATTCCGTTTTTCCTTATTTCATTACACTATCTTAGACTTAGATGTATATATAGGATTGTTTAGAATTGTTATTAGAGCTTGTGGCTTATACTTCATCAGGTTTTGGGAATTGTACATTTCGAATTACATATTTTACTTATGCAGTTGTTGAAGTTTTGAGATTTTAAGTTGTTATTTCAATTATTCCGCATGTTGATAGACTTACCTAGTTTTAGAGACTATATACCGTCACGATTTCCTACGGAGGGGATTTAGGGTCGTGACAATAACACTCTTGAGAGAGTGTCACTAATGATAAAATGAAAATATTGGAATTTAAAACTTACTGATTAAATATAGGTGATATAATTTTTTAAACAGACTAAAAAGTAAAGTAAGATACAAATTGAAACGGAAAGTAAGTTAATACTCGATCGGAGTTTGGAGAGATTACCTTGCAAAAAAAGTTTTGACTTCATTCTGGCTTTCACCAGCCAAAATGACTTAGTTATTGAAATACTTATGCAAAAAGTTTGGTTTCTTTTTGACTTCACCAACCAAAATGACAGCTATCAATTACCCATTTTGTCTCAATATGTATTGCCATTTTTGTTCTTAAACAACCCATGATATTCATTTGACCACAAAATCCTTGTAAAGATTCTTTTTATGCAGCTAACCAGACATTGATCAAACGATGCTAGAGCCTAAATAAAAAGTTTAAATATATTATTTTTGTTATGAATAGAATTATACTTAGAGGGAATGTCTACTCCCTCCGCTCCAAAATAAGTGATTTTTTCAGATTTCAAGAATAAATTAATTAATTTTTTCTTACATTGCTCTTGGAGTAAATAGTGTTGGAGAATGTGTTAGGAGTATTTATGTGAGATAGTAAAAGTTAATATGGTCAATTTCATTATTAATTAATGTTAAAAGGTAGATTTCTTAATATGTGTGAAAATGTCCAAAAAATCACTTATTTTGGACCGGGGGGAGTATCTTTAGAGAGTTTTTTACTTTGTGGCTAAGTCATTTCCCCTATAAATAGAGGGGTCTTACCCCATTGTAATTCATCCCAAAATTCAATAAGAATTCCCTAGCTCTCTCTCTCCTTCTCTGCAATATTGTTCGTCTTCTTTCAATGTTTCATTTCACGTTATCAGCACGAGACTCTACCGTCTCAAGAAGCTCTTTGAGAAGATTAAGGTATAACTTTTCTCCCCTTCTAATTATGACTTATTATGAAAAAGAAAGTTCGTTGCCCTTGAAATTTCGAGCAAAAACTATATGACATGGATATTGGATGCTGAAATCTATTTAGATGCAATGGGTCTTGGAGACGTCATTAAAGATATAAATAAAGCATCTACCCAAGATTGTGTTAGGGCCTTGATTTTCTTGCGCCATCACCTTGATGAAGGGTTGAAAATAGAATATCTCACAGTCAAAGACTCACTTGTTTTGTTGAATGGCCTAAAGGAAAGATATGACAACTAAAGTTGGTCACTCTTCCACAAGCACGATATCATTGGGCTCATTTGAGGCTCCACAGAGTATCACTGACTATGATATGCTTGAAAAAACGTTCACAGTGTTTCATGCCTCTAATATAGTCTTGCAATAGCAGTACCGAGAGAAAGGTTTCAAGAAGTATTCTGAGTTAACTTCTCTTCTCCTTGTGGCTGAACAATATAATGACTTGCTCATGAGAAATCACGATAATCGACCCACTGGATCTACACCATTGCCTGAAGTGGATGAGGTGTATTTCCTCTATGTTAAGCATGGAAAAGGTCGTGGCCCTATTTGTGGCTGTGGACAAGGAAGAAATTTCCTGGTGTTAATCCCAAAGAAAAATAACCACCAAAAGTAAAAAAGAGAAAGAAGAGAAGCCAAAGGCAAATGGTTCAGAAACTGAATGCTATCTTTGCGGTGGAAAAGGACATTGGACAAATATTTGTTGTACACCAAGACATTTGGTTGAACTTTATCATGCATCTCTACATAATAAAGGTCCTGAAGCTAATTTATTCTATGACAATGAATTTGACATCACCCACTTGGATCAGGCAAACTTCTTTGAGCACCCTGATGGAAAAATAGACCACTTGATTGGCAATGGATCTCTGGTTAAAGATGATTGAGTAGTAGTCAGTAGTATCAATTAGTATTATTTTATGAATTAGTGTTAGTTCGTTTTGATTAAATATAGTTCTAGTATTCATTATGTTTCTGTTTTTTTTTTCATAAATAAAAGGTTGTTGGTTATTTATTTGTTTGGATAATGGAGGAAAATCAATCATGGAACAAAGAGGGGCAATCATCTTTTTATTGATACAAGCTACAGTACATAGAGATATTTAATCCCGATATGATTTTTTTTTAAAATTATTTGTTAGTATTATAAGTATACATTTAGTACAGATTTACATATATCTATTTAATTTATATTTGAAAATTTATACTTTTTGACGAGTTTGACTTGGTATTTGTAGTTATTATAATACTTCTTATAAGTGACTATTAATACAATTTGTGGTAAATGAAAAAAATAACTCGCATATATAAATAAATTTATTGTAGTTGTATTATTCATATGTGTAGTGTACTTACAATTGTATTATTTTTAGCTACATAATTATTTGTACCATAATCAGAGTTTGCTTGAAATTGCATTAAAAGGTCATTATTGAATCATTGGTTTAACTTTATTTCTTTTCCTTTTCTTTGAAAATACTAATATTTATTAGTATAGTTTCTTTTGTATGTCAAACCATTGGAAGCAAACATTGATATCCCACAAAGCAAATTTGGATCAAAGTTCAATTGTAAAAATAATTGTTTAGTTGATTCATGTACGACACATACAATATTCAATGAAAACAAATATTTCTCTCATTTAAATATGCGTAAGGCAGATGTTACAATAATTTCTGGTAGTAGTAATTTAATTAAAGGTTGTGAAAAGGCTACTATAACTCTGCCTATGTGAACACTAATTATCGTAGATAATGCAATATTCTCCTCCAAGTACAGAAGGAACTTGTTGAGTTTTAAAGATATTTGCCAGAGTGGATATCATAGTGAGACAATAAATGAGAATAATCTTGAATATCTCATCTTTACCAAAAATGCCTCTGGCCAGAAAAGGGTTATTGAGAAGTTCCCATATTTATCTTGTGGCATGTATTGGACAAGAATTAGTGCAATTGAGGCACATTCTATCGTAAACCAAAAGATTACTGATTCTAATATTTTTGTACTTTGGCATGATCGAATGGGACATTCTGGATCAATTATGATAAGACGAATTATAGAAAACTCAAAAGGTCATCCATTAAAGAATTTAAAGATTCTTTTAAATAATGAATTTTCTTGCACTTCTTGTTATCAAGGCAAGTTAATTATTAGACCATCGGAAACAAAGGTTGGGATTGAGTCCCCTACATTTTTGGAACGTATACAGGGG
>ML289419.1:62335-103658 GCA_005239495.1 Nicotiana undulata
GGGGGGGGGGGAATTGGTGAAACCAAACGGAAAATTGTGTGGAAAAATCCTTCATTGTCTCTGTAGATTGAAATTTTAAGGGATCAAGTCAAATCCTAAGTTAAAGATACTATAGGACTCTTGAAATCCTAGGAGTCTATTAGGGTTTCTTGGAGGTTACTCTACCCTAAACCCTAACTCACACCTATATAAAAGGATACATATTCCCTTGAAGAGGCGTCTCAAAAATTTCATAAACTCTTGGGATATTTACAAAGAGATCAAAATATGACCGGATACTTCTTGACAATCAAATAGTTCAAGAAGCTGGAGATCAAATATATCCCCAGGAGGTTTGCAACATCCTACATTCGAGAAATACGCAGCTTCACCCCTCGAATCACGGAGATAATCAGGAGAGAAGAATTAAGTGAGAAACAGAATTGTACTCGCAATTAATTAGTAACAATATTTTTCTCTTTTTTGTGATTGCAGTTAATTTTTCATATATTAAAAATTAGTTGCAAACAGTCTCATTTTGATCCACGTGCCTCTATTTGTGAAAAAAATGTGCAAAAGATCATTCACTTGTAAAAAATAGCAAATCAAATGCTAGACACATTTACGAATCTGAAAAGGATAACAAAATCACATATCCTTGCAGAGAATGTTAGAATTCGTATTGATGTTCCTGTTAGACAATCTTCTAGTGTCATAACTAATGAGTCAAAAGCACGCCTAAAGCATGGCAGACCATTGGGTTCTAAGGATCGAAATCCTAGAAAAAGAAAAATAAATGATCAAGATGACACTACAAAAGAGTCTCATGAAGAAATCCACGATTTAACCAATCCTGAGATTCATGAGGAAATCAATGAACCTGAGACTCAAGAAAATAAGGAATTAGCAATAAATCCAATCGAGATTGAGAAAAAATTGAATCGAGGGGTGGATTATGTCTTTGCATATAATGTTGCATCTAGTATTAAGCAAGATAGAGAGGATCTTGAACCTCAATCTGTTGGAGAATATCGACAAAGACGTGATTGGCCAAAATGATAAGAAGCAATCCGATCAGAGTTAAATTCACTTGCAAAACGTGAAATTTTTGGGCCAGAAGTCCAAACACCTAATGGTGTTACGCATGTTGGCTATAAATGGGTCTTTGTACGCAAGAGGAATGAAGAAAAATGAGGTACAAAGATATAAGGCACGCCTTGTTGCACAAGGATTTTCACAAAGGCTTGATGTCGATTATGAAGAGACATTCACCGTTATGGATGCTATAACATTTTGTTATCTTATTAGTTTTGTTGTCCATGAAAAGTTTGGCATGCATTTAATGGACGTGGTTATAACCTACCTTTATGGCTCACTTGATAATGAGATATACATGAAAATTTCCGAGGGATTTAAAATGCCTAACACACATAATTCAAAGTGCTGGGAAATATTTTCAATCAAATTGTAAAGATCTTTGTATGGTCTAAAGCAATGGGGACGAATGTGATACAATCGTCTTAGTTAGTATTTATTAAAGGAATGTTATATAAATGATACCATTTATCCATGTGTTTTTATAAAGAAAACAACATCGGAATTTGTTGTACTTGCTGTATATGTCGATGACATAAACCTTCTTGAAACTCCTACATAACTCCAAAAGGCAATTGATTATTTAAAGAAGGAATTCGAGATGAAAGATTTCAGAAAGACGAAATTATGTCTCGGTTTGCAAAATGAACATTTGGCAAACGAGATTTTTGTTCATTAATCTGCCTACACATAAAATGTATTGAAACGGTTTTACGTGGATGGATCACATCTATTAAGTACTCCGATGGTTGTTCGATCACTTGATGTGAATAAGGATTCGTTCCGACCTCAAGAAAAGAATAAAGAGCTACTTGGTCCTGAAGTACCATATCTTAGTGCAATTGGTGCACTATTGTATCTTTCTAATACTACAAGGCATGGCATAACTTTTTCAGTTAATGTCTTAGCAAGATATAACTCTTCTCCTACAAGGAGACATTGGAATGGAATCAAACACATATTGCGATATCTAAAAGAGACTATCGAATGGGCTTTATGGCAATAATTGCAGTCCCGGTCTTGTTGGTTATGCCGATGTTGGGTATTTATCCGATCCACAGAAGGCTCGATCTCAAACAGGCTATGTGTTTACTTGTGGAAGCACTGTCATATCTTGGCAATCGATTAAGCAATCAATTGTGGCTACTTTATTTAATCATGCTGAGATAATTGCTATTCACTGGAAACAAGTCGAAATTGTGTGTGGTTGAAGTCTATAATACATTTTATTCGAGACAATGTGGTTTGAATTGTGACAAGCTGCTCACGATTCTGTATGAAGATAATGCATAGCCCAATTAAAGGGAGGATTCACAAAAAGAGATAGGACAAAGCATATTTCACCGAAGTTATTTTTCACACATGAGCTTCAAAAGAATGGTGATATAAAAGTGCAGCAGATTCGTAGTGATGTTATGGTTGATTTGTTCACCAAATCTCAACCGACGTCAACTTTCAGAAGCTGGTGTACAAGATTGGGATGCGAAGGCTCAAAGATGTGAATTGATGCACTTATCATGTAGAGTTAATACGCGTTGTACTCTTTTTTCCTTACAAGGTTTTGTCCCACTAATTTTTCCTTGCAAGGTTTTTAACGAGGCAACTAAAAGACGTATTTCTAAATATGTGTCCTCTTTTTCCTTCACTATAATATTTTCCCACTGGATTTTATTTTAGTTAAGGTTTTAACGAGACACATTACTTATTGAGTAGACATTCAAGGAGGTGTTATGAATAGAAGTATACTTAGAGTGAATTCTATCTCTTAGACCGTTTGTTACTTTTTGACTAAGTCATTTTCCCTATAAATAGCGAGTCTTACCCCATTGTAATTCATCTCAAAATTCAATAAAAATTCCCTCTTCTGTTTCTCTGTAATATTATTCTTTTTCTTTTGTTGTTTCATTTCAATTTTAAAATATAAATTATTTTCTAAAATAAAATAAGAAATGTCATTTTCATTGTTAGAGAAAGTCGTGATCGTGAGCTCACATACGCAAAGGAAAAGGTGGGTATACTTATTCAGTCAGTTATAGGCGGAACACATCATTTTGCCGACCAAAGTTATCAGCAAAAGTTTCAAGGGCCACCACTTCCACGTGGTTTTTCTTTTATGTGAAAAGGAATGGTTGCCGAATTTAAATTGGTTTGGAATAATGTTCTTTTTTGTTATAATTAAAATTTTATTTATGGTTAATGTCTATATTCTAGAGAGATTCTAGGGTTTGTTACTCGGTGGCTAAGTCACTTTTCCCCTATATAGAGGAGGTTTATTCTATTGTAATTCATCCCAAAATTCAATAAGAATTTTCTCTCTCTTTCTCTGAAATATTGTTCTTCTTCTTTTATTGTTTCATAACACGTTATCAGCACGAGACTCTAACCAATTGAGTAGAAATTTTGGGATTGAGCATAATGATTGTCAATTGTTCCATGAACTTCCTTCGTGATTAAATTTTGGATTTAAGGTAAGTATTTACCTTATTTTTCTGTTTTAAATTCTTGAACTTCTATAATCTGATTTTAATTACAAGCAAAAATAATAAGCTTTGATTATAACTCTAATATAGTTGGCAAGTAATTATAACCACCCGAAGTGGTAAAATTGTTATGTCTTGCCATGATCAAATTCATGTATGATTATGGGCACATGAAGTGAAAACTCGTCCCATTAAATTTGCTTCATTCTCATTCCCCTTAAAAGAATTTGATAGCAATGTGTGATAAGTCTGAAGAAGACAAAATTATTATCGTGAAGGTATCAATGGATGTGGGCGTGAAAATAGACGAAATTATAATCGTCATCATTATTGTGATAATGAGAATAATAAGAATTCTCAAAATAATCTTTCACTCTATGAAAGTAATATTTGTCATCGATTTGACATGAGATTTTGTAAAGCACATATTGATGTTTATGGTCCATTCATGATGCGAATATGACAACATCTGATTTATGAATACATATTAACTCTTGGAAGAATATGAATGTGCTAGTGGTAGTGAATATACTACACTCACCTCTAGAAGGAGGTTTGAGATGATATAAGAAAATAATGTCATTATTATGGCATGAATGGTCATTGATCACGTACCTATTGTGATTATTCAAATGTGATAGTTAAAAGACAACGGTAATGCAAGAAATAGATCTTGCATATAATTTTGGCCATGGCCATAATGGTATAACTTTATCCTTAAAAGTTTATTCACCATATAGATGTAGATGAATATGTGGTAGTACCAAATTAATTGAGAGCTCTGGAAGAGCCAATTATTACTATTTTGGATAAATACAATTGATTATCATGTCAATTTATTATGTTGTAGTAATTCTCAAAGAAACTTATTGAGTTTCTCAAGTGTTCGCGAAAGCGGTTGGTTATATTGAGACTATAAATAAAGGAAAGATTTAATATCTTCTATTACTACAACTTGTAGCAGGGTAATATGTATGTGAAAATTTACCCGCTTTATTCTTCAGTTTGTACTACACAAATAAAAGAATACCACAATAAAGTGGAAGTTTATTGATATAAAAACCCATATCATAATAAACTTGGAGTTTATTGATAAGTGCACAGTCATGGTGTAAACCTGAACTTTATCAATATTGATAGTTTATTCAGTTGGCATAATTGATTTAGCCATATCAATTCAAGTATGATGTGCAAAAGTAAGAGAGAATTCACATGGGTAAATATTCAAGAACTAGAAAGTTCTTTACGAATTCTTTAATGTTGCTTGTTCTTATTAATTAATAGACCGACTAAAATTGGTATTGAATCCCATGAATGCTGGAAATATCAAAGGTGAATATGGTCTCATTCACCTGCCATGTATACTACATAAGATGCATCTATGAGATAGTTACATGTGCGATTATCCGCAACCTGGTGTTTGAGAGGTAACTTGCTCAATAATTTAATTTAGAGCATATTTCAAATTTTTTATTCAAGATAGTTCATCTTGATATTTTGGTTTACATCACAACTGGTTTAGCAAGATGATTAATTGAGTGCCTCCACTTAAAAGCTAAACTATTGCTTATGAGAACGAAGTTATCTATATCAGTTTGATATACGTTATATACGAAAGTATATTACACTCTCCCCTCGCAAGTGGTTCAGGGTCAGGAACCAAATAATTCTATCTTATTATTATTGATGTGCGGTGTATATTTTGATTAACACCATAACGCACAAAGATGGGTTCTCAAAGTTGAGGAAACAAGCTAGTTTTTCTAACATGAGGGGGAGACATGATAAACAGTTGAGAAAAAGTTACATGAAATGAATTATCATTTGTACATCCAGATTCTCAAATAAGATAATATGAACATGAAGTTCATAAAAAGATAATTCATTTGCAATATATTGCAAAGCATACCAGACGCATTTGCTGACCCAAAGAAAGTAATTATATTATCATTGCAAATGCTCTTATTAAGTCTTAGAAGGACAAAGTATATGGTACGCTTAGAGCGTATAGACAAATCGATTCAAATAAACTTCTTGATAAAGAAGATGAGCAAATGATCAAAATGATCGTAACAAAGGAGGCAAGTGATCTAGAAGATCACATGACATAACACTTCATAAAATCTTCGGCGAGATTCAGGTACCTGAATATATTAATGAAGAGATCTCTATGTTATGTCTTTATGGAAAAAATATTGGAACCGATATAAAATGTTCGTCGACGACATCTATCATAGCGCTAGTATAGATGAGGAACTTAAGCCTATCGAATACAGACACAAAAATATTGGCCAAATGGAAGAGACACAATTCGAATAGAATTGGTTTCATATGAAATACATGTAGTTTTGGAGATGTAGTTCAAATACTCGAAAGTATTAGTCAATGGTGTGTGCAATCACTTTCATGTATCTTATATGTCTGGCATGACATGAACACCTGATGCAAATCTAAAGTCTATTCATATGCTTATATGACTTAACTTATATGACAAACCCTGAAGGATATTGCTTAAAGCATATAGAATTCTTGGTCATGAAGTACTACATCCTAAGTACAATTTGTGCACATTTGTATCTTGCAATAACTATACGCATGATAATGTGAAAGCGAGGATTTTCAAGGTGCAACATATTCATTGAAGTTAATATGGATGATTTATTCATCAAATCTCTATTGACATTAACCTTCAAGAAGCTAGTGCACAAGATTGGTATGCGAATGCTCAAGGATGTGAATTGATGCTCTCATCAGGGGAAGTTAATGCGTGTTACACTTTTTTTTCCTTACAAGGTTTTGTCCCATTGGGTTTTCCTTGCAAGGTTTTTAACGAGGCAACCAAAAAGCGTATTATTAAATATGTGTATTCTTTTTCCTTTACTAGAATTTTTTTCCCACTGGGTTTTATTTTAGTTAAGGTTTTAACGAGACACATATTGTTGAATAGACATTCAAGGGGGAATGTTATAAATAGAATTCTATTTATGGTGAATGTCTATATTCTAGAGAGATTCTAGGGTTTGTTACTTGGTGGCAGTCACGTTTCCCCTATAAATAGATGAGTTTTATTCCATTGTAATTCATCCCAAAATTCAATAAGAATTTTCTCTCTCTTTCTCTGCAATATTGTTTTTCTTCTTTTATTGTTTCATAACACTTTTGGTTTATTTTCATTATTTTTCTGCAGAATTGCATTTACAAGTTCAAACGAGATATTAGAAGAGTTTACTATATACGCTCAGCACATCAAGCGAAAGTAATAGATTTCTGGGCTGACAAATTTCTAAAAAGGGTAATTAAGCGAATTTCGCATCAGAATTTATGAAAGAGAAAAGTAAAATACTTTATAAAACATACCATAAATTTGCATTTATGTATGCTTTGGACTCGATAATATATGTCAAAAAATAAATAAATGTGTACGTGTCATGAAGTTAAAGTCGTAATAATGATTCTAACTCATAATTCGTACTGCAGTTAAATCCCTCAATAACAACATCCTTATATGACAGTTATTCTAATTTCTCGGTAATTATTGAAGACTTTGTTTCTCAGAATCAAATTTTTAAGTTATATTTTACCTCTCTATAACAGTTCTTTTACCTATAACAGCAACAACCATAGTTATAACATAACGTTTTTTGTAAAATTACCTCTCTATAACAGCCATAAAGAAAAGATTACTAATAATAATTCTAAAAATATGCACACCATCTTTTCCATTAAACAAAGTTTCTATCTTGCATAAGATACAAGATATGAAGATTTGCACCCGATATCTTCCATTGGACAAATTCCAACAAGTATATATAAAAAATTTAATTGTAAAACTCTTAAATTGTCTTCAAGAAAAAATTATTGGATATTTTTTTACCGAAAATTTGGATACAAACCTCGCCAAGTCAAGTGTCACATTGCTTGTGGGAGAATGAAATCTAGAAACAAGTTATAATAATAAAGTTCTTTTATCAATCTTGAAAAAAATTATTTTTCTAGGTAGCTTTAAATTGTCTGTCTTAGAGTTTAAATACGTTTTGTTATAATTTATTAATTATTACTAGCTTTCTTTAATATTTTAACTAGTGAAATATGCATATCTTTTGAGATTTTAAATTTGAATAATTTTCTTAATCTTGTATATAAAATATTAATATTTAAAAAAGGAAAGATAATCAATTTTTGGATAAATTTTATTTATAACAGTCAAAAGATATTTTAACGTTAATTTTATTACAAGTATATAACAACTATTTACTATAAAAATATAAAAAATATCAAAACAAATGATGTCGTTATAGAAAGACCTTGGCAGTATATAATTGAATATAAGACAGATGATTTTTTCCCCTCTCCTTTGAGCTGTCCTTGTTGGCAAGATTCTTGATATAGTTTGATATATTTCACTTGCGTGGCCTGCGCTAAGCCGTCAATCAATATTCACCGTTAAATGCATCCAAATCTAGCTCTGGTCCCACATTGATTTTCTTACACGTGTTCCTCTTTCTGTTTGACCAAGTGCGTGCTAATCAAGATTCAAGAGTATTCAATAATCAATAGTGACAGCTCAGATTGGTTGTGGCAACTATCAAAATGCTAACTAAACATTGTATTCAAATGCGGAATTAGAATTTTAAGTTTATGAATTCAAAGATTTAATCGTTAAAAGTTATTGAGTTTTAAATTAATTATTTATATATATAAGAAATTTTATATGACAAATCCAGAGTTTAAATTAATATTACTGAATTCGGACGAATCCGCTGCTAGCATTCTACCTCCGCCCCTAATTGTATTGCTAATACTGAAATTTATGTACCTATTATAATGTCTAATACTTGCAGCCATATGACACCTTATAATAATATTCCTAGTATTATCCCATACTGTGGGGTCTATGAGAGTAGTGTGTACGCAGATCTTACCTTTACCTTATGAAGATAGAGATTATTTTCAATAGACTCTCGGCTTAGGAAAGCATATGCACCGCATTAATAAAAATATAAATAAGAAGGGACGGTACCAAAAACCGTATAAAAACAGTAAGGTGATCAACAATGAAAGAAAACGACGGTTAGTCATAAAAACCTACAACCGACATAAAGCGAGACTGAGTGTCAATACTACTGTTATGAACACACTAGACTACCCACTCTACCAGAGGCGAACCCATGTGTATGGGTTAGGGGTCACCGGATCCCGTAAACTTCGGCTGAGTAGTTGACACCCTGAACATAAAAACATTTAGGGGGAACTGGTTGAACAGATTAATGTGCCCATGTCGCGTAAAAATTCTGATTCCACCTGTGTTAACTCTACTACCCTAATCCTCGATCTCCATACCCCATGAATTATGATTTATTTACCATTGTAAATAAGGTATTATGTATTTACGTAGAGCATAGAGAAGGACCATACCCAGAAAAACATAATATAAATAATATATCTTAATATAATTATTAATAACTACCTCAAATTACTCCCCTTCAGATTTATTTATTATTATATTGGCTGCAAATACCTGTAAGATGCGTTTACATTATTACATGGCGGATTTGACATGAATAATCCAATATGGTTAATTTTCTCATATTAAATAATTTTCGGAGAACAAACCACGTCAGACACAAAACTAGTGGTACAATTAATTTAGCCAACAAGATCCCACGCTAGAAACACGTAAATCGAGTATGCAAATGACACGTAAAATAAATAGTTGACCTAAGAATAAATAAATAAAATACACGAATTTTAAACGCGCCACCTCACCCTTAATAAAACAACTCAGCACCTTTACCTACCGTATGTACAAAATATTATATACGTATACGTGAGTAAGCTGGTTTATATACGTACACGTGTTTGGTGACGTGGATGTTGCCTTGGCTCTCTCTCTTTCCTTCTTCTTCTTCACTCAATTTCTCTCTCTACAAATTTCTGATTTTCTCTCTCTTTATCATATTCTCAGGTATGTTCATATTTAGTAATTATGAAATTTTTTCTTTTTATTATTTTGTGAAATGTTTTTGCTTTTGAAGGTGAATTCTGTTGAATTTGTTGTACTATTATTTTCTGACATTTCTGTTGAAGAGAATTCTTGAGTTATGATTGTGAAAAAGAAGAAACTAAATAACTAACAATTTAAGTTATATATGCCGTCAGTTTAAGAAACTTTTAATTATCTTTAGCTGTTATAGCAAATAATCTGTCTTATTTTTTAATATGAAAATGTTTAGAATTTAAGAAAGTTTGATAGTCCAAGGAACGTAATTTAGACCTTCATGGAACAATGTTTTATTTGATCTTCTCTAGTTGTAAATTAGGTGGATTGATGAGGACTAGTTTGTCATTACATCCTAGGTTGTTCTATAGATTCTCAAGTTTTGTAAACTTACTTTGTTTTGGATGAGGACTGTGAATGGTCTATTATGCCCCTGTTTCTCTTTCTTTCCCTCCATTACCGGTGTCGGAGCCTGGATTTTCATTAAGGGAGTCAAAATTTAAAGAAACAAACTCACCAAGAAGTCGTCAAAGAATATCATTATATAGTACATATACATATTTTAAAAATAATTACCGAGCTATACAGCGTAATTTTCCGCGACACAAGTGCATCCTGGTGCACGAAGCATCCTGCGTGTGTGTCGTGTGTGTGATGTAGGCAGCTCTACCTGATATATAAAAAATTAAAAAAGAGCACATTGTAAGAAAATGAGTGAATTTTGAAGGGCAGGAGGAAATATTTGAAAATCATTTTTAAGATGTTAACTACAAGAAAATAAACTTTGAATGCAAATCATTTTCATTTCTCCAAAATGGACTTATTTTATAGAGTAAGATTTTTTTCAAATATAGTATGGAATCAAAAGTTTAAGAGATGTAGTATAGAAGATGATGCAAAGATGTATAGAGATCGATGTAGTATAGCTTCCACGTCTTTGTCCATTTGTTCTAACCGCAATGTGCTAGCAAAATTAATCACAAATGCAAAGATAATGTTACATTTTTCTGTAATACGTTAGGATGTATAAAACTTCGCAAAGTTCATTTGCTTCCTTACCTTTGGATGGTTTTCTGCCAATATCCTAATAGACCATACTTGTATTACGAAAGGGGGAAGCTTTTTGTTATTCCATCTTTAATCTTGTGAAATTTTGTCGCTCATTGTTTGACACGGCTGTATTTTATGCAGTTGGCGTAATAATTTTGGTCCGTACCTACAAAAGGAAGTAATCATTTCAGCTGTGAATTAGTATAGCATTTAGTTGCTTTCTGATACATGGGAAATAGCGAGGACGGGAAATCTTGTAAGCCTGAGAAATCATCTTCGACCACACCAGTAAGCAAATACAGTAATGGTTATTGTTCAATTTTGTGTTGTGTGTTTGACATTGTTCTTCTATGCTTCAGAGTATCTGTGATTATTGTTAATCTCTTCTTTGAAGTTAGTCTCTGAGTAGTTGGCAAATTTCTTCTTGTATTGACAGGACCAGAGCAATATTCACGTGTATCCTGATTGGGCGGCTATGCAGGTTAATCGTTTTTTCGCCTTACTGTTAGATATTCTTAGAAGGGTAGCCTTGGAGCAACTTGCCTTCATGTGACCTATAGGTCACCGATTCTAGGCGTGGAAGCAGCCACTAATGCTTGCATTCGGTTGGTTGTCTGCATGACACCCCTTGGGGTGCGGCTCTTCCCTCGACCATGTATGCTTTGTTGCGTGGACTCTCCAAAATGTTGCCGCACCTGTGTCGGATTCTCCAAAAATACACTACTTTTGGAGTATCCGACACGCAACCGGTGATCATTTTCGGAGAGTCCGAGCAACATAGCGTGCATGAATGCGGGATGCTTTGTCCATCGAGTTGCCCTTTCTTGTTAGATATTCTAGCCGTAGCTCTAGTGGTTGTTGATATTTACATAGGCCAGTTATATATTCAGGCATATTATGGTCCTCGAGTAGCTGTACCTCCATATGTTAATTCTACCGTTGCACCTGGTCATGCTCCTCATCCTTATATGTGGGGACCGCTACAGGTATTTCCCAGGCCGAATGTTTCTTAATAATTTTTGCAATTTATTTAATCGAAGTGTTAGGTAATAGATTATTTGGTTTGACTGCACGAGCGCTAACCGGGATTCTCGTTCTTTTTTAGCCTATGATGCCACCTTATGGTACACCATATGCAGGAATCTATGCGCATGGTGGAGTTTATGCGCACCCTGGAGTTCCTATCGTGAGTCTCCATTCCAGCATTTCGATTCTTTTTTCCATATCTTAACTGCTTTCTAATTCCTGCTTTAGGGCATTGGTAAACACCTTATAACATATTGAGCTAGGCCCACTAATATCCTATAACATAGTTTTATCATCTTCATATTAAATCTGTGACTGTATGTTTATGAAGAGTTACTGTAACATGTAACGCTAGTGACAAAGAGTTGTGGCTAAAACGTGGAACAGGCTCATTTTACAGATTATTTGCTTATCTGATTCCAGGTGTCTCGTCCTCAGGCTCATGTAATGACATCATCTCCTGCTGTCAGCCAAACCATGGTATACATAACTTTTTAGTTCTTACAGTGTTTATGAACTTACCATATTTGTTTCCGGAAATGCCGACAGTGATAGATTATCCTTTTCTCTAGCTCAATGTAGTATACTAGTACCTAATGGTGGGATTGAAGCTAAACAATTCTACATTGTGTAGGATGCTGCTTCGTTGAGTATGGACCCTTCTGCTAAGACTTCGGGTGATACGAATCAAGGCTTGATGAGTAAGTTAAAAGGTTCTAATGGGCTTGGAATGTCAATAGGAAATTGCAGCGTTGACAATGGCGACGGTGCTAACCATGGACCTTCTCAGAGGTTTGTGCAATACCAGTTAATGCTTGGGATCATATTCAGTTATTTAAGAACCATGCTCGACTCTGTCATAGATAGAATATTTGCAATTACTGTAATCCAGTTAAAGATTTTGACTAATTATTAGGTTTCATGTCGTGACAGTGGGCAAACGGAAGGTTCGAGTGATGGAAGTAACATACACACAGCAGAGGTATGATCTTCTGAGATTTATAAATCCATTTGTCTCATTTATTTTTATATTTTTAATTTCTATTGGTAAACTGTTAGGGAGGGGTAAGGCCTGCGTACAGACTACCGACTATCCTCCCCAGACCCCACCTTGGTGGGAACAACTGGGTTTGTTGTTGTTGTTGTTGTTGTATTGGGAAACTGATACTTTCTCTTCATACTCTAGGTGGGTGAGACGAGTAAGAAAAGAAGCCGCGAGACGACTCCTAATACCTGTAAGAGTTTGGTGTCATTGTGAATTTTAAGGGTTCTTGCATCTATTCATTGTCTCGTATTTGCTTCCAATATTTGTTAAATGAGAAAACCCCGGTTTGAAAGTAGTTCGCCTGATTTCATCTTGTGATCTCACTGCTCTTCTAACTTTTAACAGCTAGTGACGAAAAGAGTCGGACACGAAGCAGTCCACAACCTAGGGAAGTAAATGAGGCTACCAAGAAGGAAACTTCTATAGCTTTTAATCCTGGTAACATAGCAGAGAAAGTAGTCGGAACAGTAATTTCTCCGACCATGACTACTACTCTGGAACTGAGAAATCCTGTCGGTACACTAGTGAAAGCTAGTCCAACTAATGTTTCACGAATTAGTCCTGCAGTGCCGGGCGAAGCTTGGTTACAGGTACATACATGAACCAGGTGAACTTTGCTTGCTATTCGACATAAACTTCGGTGTTTGCATTTTTGTACATGAATTGACGAGAATCGTGCTGTTTATGTGTAATCGACGTTCTTATTGTTAACTGCAACTGTATTTTCAGAATGAACGTGAGATGAAGCGGGAGAAGAGGAAGCAGTCTAATCGGGAATCTGCAAGGAGATCAAGGTTGAGAAAGCAGGTAACAGAGCAAATTCGGACTACGTTTTACTGCTTTCATATACTAGTTCTGATACACATACTTTATTTATATCCATCCTCCCTCCAGGCAGAAGCTGAAGAATTGGCAATACGAGTTCAATCTTTAACCTCCGAAAATTTGGGACTCAAATCAGAGATAAATAAATTCACTGAAAATTCTGCGAAACTAAAGCTTGAAAATGCCGCTTTAATGGTACGACTTTGTTTCTTTGTTAAAGTATTTTTCTTCAATTGTTAGTTGTGATATCTATATTCAATGTTCGGGCTTGTCAAATATGGTTTGGCTTGCGCAGGAGAGACTGAAAAATAAACGACGAGGACAAGCAGAAGAGATAACTTTAGGTAAAATTGATGATAAGAGGCGGCAACCAATTAGCACAGCAGACCTATTAGCAAGAGTCAACAACTCTGGTCCGTTGGATAGAACCAACAAAGACGACGATGAAATTCATGGGAATAATACTTCAGGAGCAAAGCTTCATCAACTTCTTGATGCTACTAGCCACAGAACTGATGCTGTGGCTGCTACATGATAAATAGTCACGGCGGGCATTTTGGTGCAAGTTTCAAACTTACTGTTAGTGCGCAGAAGTACAGTACAGAAATGCAGAATAGGGCTCTGAAACTTCAGAAATTCTAATTTTACCTAATTGTTATTTAGCAATGGACGAAGCTGAGGAGTGCTTTTTTTTTTTTGGTCCCCTTCACTTCAGAATGCCATATTGCACGATATTTATGGTCCGGCCCTTCCCGGGACCCAGTGCACCGGATTGCGCTTTTTATGTAAATTGCTAATGTTAGTCATACTAGAAAACTTGACTGATAAGTGAAAAGATTTTGGTGTGGATATCTAAAGTATTGCCTATGGAAGCAGTGAACAAGTGATCTTTGTGATATGACTGATGCCTTTGTTGGAAAATATATATTGTCAAAAATGCTTGTTACAGTAGTACCGTATTTTTTTTTTTAGGGCTGTGTTACGCATATTCAAAAATAGTATTGTATCATATTGTTACTTTAAATATAATATTTGTTTTTATTGTTACTTAAATTTTATTGTATTGTTAAACCGTCGTTATGTAACGACGAAAAGTATCACTTTATATAACGACGGATTTGGTATGGTGGCGTCGTTACTTTACTTTTTTTTCCCTCTCATTTTGCTCTTCTTTATTATTAAATCACTTGTTTTACTTTACCCTACTTTTTTATATAATAATTCTACTTCATATCTTATTTTTTCTCAGTAACGTTGTAAGTTTACTCTTCATATTTTTGGTGTGTGACATCATGAAACGATGACAAATAATACAGTCTATTCAAATATTGTATTTATCAAACAATATAATATAATACAGTACAATACGATATATTGTAAAAAACTGTTAACTTCTCTATCGTTGCTTCTTGGTATTACTCATTTTTTTCTCCAACTCCCAATTATCAATGTAATAACATTGACCTATCCATTCGGTTTCAATTTTAAAATTAAGCTTAATCTTTCATCTTCATGCTTCTATTTAAAAACCTAATTTATTAGAACCTATAGGTTCAATTCCATCCATTCCTGTCGAGGTAATTCTTACAACTACTCCTAAGAGGAATGATTTTTAATCTCCCTACATTTAGACAACGAACGGGAGCCTTAGGGTAATATTAAAGTTGTAACGGGATTAATTGGTCGGATACTTGAGACCCATAATCTTTCTAGGAACAACTTCTATAACGATAGGCAAAAAGACATGATTAGCTCTACAAATCTTACTACACTAACCATAGTAAACTGGTCCTTTTTACGAGACTATCCTTTGCATAAGTTATGATTCATCCAATGAATGAGCATCCCCGGAGTCAAATCCCGTGGACTATAAGGAAAAGGTAGAATTTTGCCCGGTAACAACAACTGATTCAATAGCAGACGGTCTTGGAAAGAATATTTTATTTGATGCTTCTGATTCGAGCTGTGGAATCAGTCATTGATGTTTACATCAAGGTAGGCTGTTTACATCATATCCCTTTGAAGTATGGTCCTTCTCCTAAACCTGCGTGAATACGAAATGCTTTGTGCACCAGTCTGTCCTCGTCCTTTTATATTTAGATGATATCTGATCATCTTGACCTCAACAACACGTCACCACATTGATCATTCATATCAATTGTATATTTTGTTATAATAATTTACTCAAAGTCTAATAATATTGATAGTACGTAGAGACTAGCAAAATAAAAGTTTGGCCGAGAGAAAAGAAAAAAGATGTTTGGGGATAGAAAATAAAAGCAGATGGTCTTGGAAAGAATCTTTCATTCGATGCTTCTAATTCGAGCTGTGGAATTAACAACTGTGGAATTAACAATTCATGCTTGCATCGGGTTAGGCCGTCTACATCACATTCTTTTGGAGTATGATCCTTCTCCTGAATCTGCGTAAATGTGAGATGCTTTTTGCACCGATCCTTTTATATTTAGACGATATCCGATCATCTTGACCTCGACAACAAATCACTACATTGATCATTCATAATTCTTTTATATTTTGTTATAATTATTTACTCAAAGTTTTAGTACGAACGTGCTGAGAGACTAGCAAAATAAAAATTTGGCCGAAAAAAATAAATAATAATAATAATAATAAGACTTTGGGGATAGAAAATTATATTCATATTTCTTATTTATTTTAAGTTTCTTAACTTATCACTAATCTACTCGAAACCTTACACGTAAATCTCGGCAGTTTAATCTTTATCCCCACGCCATTATCTGGTTCCTGTCTTCGTCATTACCAGAAACCTTTCTCCTCCATTTTTGCTTCTCTTTTTCCTCCATTTTAGCAGAAATCCTACACACAAAAAAAGGAGAAAGAAAAAAGAAATTCTCTTCTCCAAAACCCAAGTTTATTCTTTTATTTATTTTCCTCAATTATTACCACCTGAGATTCATATTTGATCTCTAAAATATATATATAGGTTCAACATTTACACATCATATTATTTCCAAATAAAATGCAACACTGAATTCAACTCCCAGGTTTTTATCTCTGATTCATTTTTATATTTGTTTTAACCCCACATTTTCATCTTTAATTTCTTTGGTTTGATACACAATGTTATTTGCATTCTTTAAAAATTTGTTTTATTTTCAACAATTCCGACATCATTCATACAATATTCAAAACAGAATAAATAGCAAAAAAGGCTTCTTCATTCTACAATAATTTATCTTATCATGCATATTTGAAGCTATAGGTCACGGGTTTGAACCGTAGAATCAGCCAATGAAGCTTGTATAAGGGTACGATGCCTACATCACACTCCAGGGATGTGATCCTTCCCTGAACCCTGCATGAACGTGGAATACTTTGTGCACCGGGTCGCCCCGTGCATATTTGAAGCTAGTATATACAAATTTTCATCTATATTTAAGAATTTGACCTTCTCATCTAAAAACTTAAGTTGCTAATTAAAAAACATACATTTTTGTTTACTTAATATGTTTTCAACACGCCCCTCATGTGTGTGAACTTGATTTTTTTCATAAGTCAAACGCGTGAAAAATCTTCTTTGATATTGAATGAAAGTCAGATTACGATCAAATATCTCTTGCCTACTCTGATATCATGTTAATTAAACAGTGTGATCACCTAAAGAAAATATACATTTTTATTTACTTAATTACATTTTCGACGTTTTATACCTGAAAACATGATGATCAATATCGAATTTGAATCCCCATGCAGAAATTTTGAAGAATGTCTATGAGAAAACCTTTGCAGAAGCCACCAGGTTATAGAGAAACTGGAATACCAATTCAAACGCCACTACAATCATCATTCTACCCCGAAAAAAATAATTCGCGCAGAAGGAGTTTCTGTTGTTGTTGTTGTTGTTATTTCTTCATCTTCTTAATTTTCTTAATCCTCTTATTAATTGCAGCTGGTGCCATTCTTTATCTCTGGTTTGATCCAAAACTCCCTATTTTCCACTTAAAATCGCTCGAATTCACTAACTTTAATGTTACTGACAGTCCAGACGGGCCTAAATTGAATGCACAAGCAACAGTTAATGTAGAGTTGAAAAATCCAAATAAACAACTCAAGATTATATATGGAAAAACAAACATAGAATTAAAAGACGAAGATGGTGTAAATTTAGGTGGAGGAAACATTCCAGGTTTCGTCCAGGGGACGAAGAATGTGACAGTTGTTAAATTTGGTATCAAAATGAATGAATTCTTATACGTTGAAAATGTCGCGAAAATAAGAGATGGATTAAAGAACAAGAGTTTGAAGGTTTCTGCTGATGTTGGAACTGGTTTTGGAATTGGATTTAGTGGTTGGAAAAGTGAAACAATTGGTGTTAGAGTGAGTTGTGGAGGTTTGAGCTTGAAGGAAATGGAAAATGGTGCTTCACCAAAATGTGAGATTACTGTGCTTAACTGGTAAGTAACAACATTACTTGTAGTTAAACCTTAGTTCTGTCGGTCAGGGGCGGATTTAGGGGCGGAATGGGGTCCACCCGAACCTCTTTCGTCGAAAGTTTACACTGTATATATAAGGCAAAATCTGTTTTTTATCTATATGTATTAAGTTTTGAATCCCTTTAGCACAAACGTAGCTTAGTGGTTAACCGGGTTCAAAACATATGTAAGGACATTGATTCAATTCCCACTATCTACAATATTTTTTAACTTTTTTCTTTTTGAACCTCCTTCGCGAAGATCCTGCCTCCGCCACTGCCGTCGGTACGCTTCATAGTTCGAAATATATTTGCTAAGTCTTTTGATATTAGGGAGGATTTGTACGTCAGTAGAAAATATAAAGAACGCCAAAATAGGACTGGCTCCGACTAGCTTGAAATTGAGGCTTAATTGTTGTTGTATGAGATTTCGGGAACCAATTGTAGTTTTTATACATTAAAAAGTTAATTTTTTTCGTGAAATATAGTTACTCCGCCTACTATATTATTGTAAAGGTGTTCTCTTACCGAACCTTCATTGTTTGATTTGTAGGATTCATACCTAGATTGGTTGTTTTTTAATGTCTATGAACACGCATCAGAGGCAGAATCAGGATTTGAAGTCAGCTCCGTTCAGGGCATGCATATAATCAGGCAGGAGGAATAGGAGTTACTACAGTGCTACATTGTACACAACATACCACATATATTTACTTTTGTACATATTATGATTTATTTATATGATTGTGGATAACTCAATCCAAAAGATATAACCCTATAGATAGTTAAACACCTGGTATATATATTACAGGTGAAGAAAAATTGTAAGGATGAAAGGAATGTAGTATTAGTTGAATATAAAAGAAGAAGAAAAAGAAAAGCACTATGATTATTTATGTTTAAAAAATATATATACATTCATCATTTCTGCTATTTGATTTGGTTCTTATTTTTTTTAATTACATAAAAAGGAGGGGAGGGGAAAGGAAAAAGGAAAGGGAAAGAGGATGTTACGCTATTGATGGGGTTTGAATCCTCTATCTCAATTGTGGAAGACAGAGGAGCTACTAAGCGAGCTAGTCCTCAACCCCGATTAGGCGTATATAGACCGAGATGGTTCGGTTTTTATTATAGCCAAACTTAACCAATTATATCGGTTTGAATTGGTCCAGTTTTGTCTGATTTTTCAGAGTTTTTGGTTACATGAATATTATTTTAATCTTACTTTGTTAAAACTATAGATAAATCTGTGATAAGTGAATATACGTTTAGTAAATATTGAAAAAATTGACAAACATATGATCCATTAAAATATTCTAATGGGAGAATTTTTTTAGTAACACATGATAGTTATTTTCTTAGTCGTCTAACTAATTTTCGTTAACGTACGCTTTCAAGGTTAAAACATGAGACGATCCTAAATATTTCTACATATTCTAAAGAAAATTCAATATAAAATCTTAAAAATATAAATAAAAGTTATATATTTATATGTCGGTTTGGTTCGATTTTTTTTTACTGAATACCAAACCATGTCAAACCAAACCTGATAGAGTTTTTTAATCGATTTGGTTTGACTTTTCGATTTAGTGAAGTTTTCCGGTTCGATTTGACCACCCCTACTTATAAGTATGTCGTACAGATAATTTTTAGAGTTCGACGTATTACTTACTCGTGAAGAAAGTAAAAAATATTTAAGAAATAAACTAAGTTCATTTGCAACATGAACCCAATCTGTAGATTAAAATTGAAGAGCAACCTCAACAGTTTTGTAATTACCTGAAGAAGCCATTTTGTAGACAAACTCCCAAACATATCAGAGATCGATTTAGGATTTAAATTTTATAGGTTTAATTTTTAAAATTTTAATATTGAACACATTATATTTTTAAAATTATGGTTCATATTTACTAATTTTGCAATTTAAGAAATTTTTATATATAAATTTTTATTCTCCGTCAATAGTTATGGATTCAGTTGAATCCGTCGATGAAACACTACGTTCGCCTCTGAAACATATATACTCATACGTTACTTTTTTCTTCATTACTCAGACCCTAATTAATTAGCAAGCATCCATAAATTAAAGTTTTCACAATATGATGCGAGACCCTTAATTAGATATGTTGAAATTTAACTTTGGCAGTTAATTGCTTAAAGATTACCTTTCACACACACAACCATTTGAGTGTATCTTTCTTGGTTGTAGAACTTACAGTCGGTGAAAATACAATTAATTACGGTTAAAAACTAAGATGAAGAAAAATAAATAAATATTATTCAGGTTGAGGCACGAATATCTCGTTCTCTTAAGGAGATTTAAGTTTATTGCGGTAGTCTCTTCATCGGTCCAGCAGTAATACTCTTGACTTGTCTCCTCCCGGATACAACAGTCCGATAACGTCGTATAACTCGAATAAACTCTGGACAAATTATTGTCCAAAGCTCCACCAAAATGAACATCCTCTTTCAACAAAAATAATATTCTCTTTTGTAGAGAACTAGTCCTAGCTTACGCGTGTGTGTCTTCGTTTTAGTGAAAATAAATTTTGAAAAATAATAGAAAAATATTTAAAAAATGTATTTGCGTTATAATATAAAAATTGCAAGTTTCAAAATTATAGATATTAATCATATTTAGAAATTTGATCCACTCTATTATGTCCATACCTTAACCATATAGACATCCAAATTCAATTACTATTTACACTTTTTATAAAATTTAAGCTCGATCTTTATTGTATATTACTTATTATTTCTTTCTAAGTACTTCTTTTACTCGTGACAAATCAACTCTTTTGTTGAACTCTCTAATCAAGTCAAAGGACTCGTCAACATGGATAGATGGGATCTACCATCATTTAAGATCAAAACAGCCAAACCAGGCTTGTCATAAATGACCCACCATAGATTTTGTAGTATCGTGTACAATTTTGGTTAGGACTAACAATAGTAATCTCATCTCAATGATCATGTACAAAGTTTGAGATGCCAAACTCAAAATGTAACTTTTTGCACATAAATGATCAATGGAGACAATATTTTAACAAAAAATAAATAAAATACATGTATACGTCATTTTTCTAATCATATTTCATTGTACAAAATATTAATTAATATATTTACCGTTTAAAATAGATTTTACATTTAAAAAAAATTATCATTTGATTATCTTCTAGTATCTACACAATAAAAGTAAACAAAGAATTTGAGTGTGTTAAAAAAAACGGATTGTCCTGATTGCTCTTTAAAGTCTAAACTTATGCCTAGTTTTTTATTTTTTATTTTTTATTTTTTATCAATTTATGTTTTTCATGCATTCTTTTTAACGTTTCCTTTTAAATATTAACATAAAAATTGTAGGATCACATAGTTAGTTTAGTTTCATTAATTTACTCTTTTTCATCCATAAAAAGTAACATGTAAAAGTGATAACTAAGTTACATATATAGTTCAAATAAAAAAAAGATTATGTAATATGGAACTTTAATTGGCTTTAAATTCCTAAGTTTTAGGAATTCCTATCTAGTTCAAATAGGAAAGATTTATTAACCATAATTTTAATCGATTTCAAAGTACTAAATATTAAGATAATAATTAAATGATTATTTTGTCCGGGGCGAACATTATTTTTAAGGGGCAAAAAAGGTGAACGATATTTCGCTAAGGGTCTTCGTGATTTTAATATAGTATAAATAAGTTGGAGATTTATATTTTCTCCTTCTCTTAACTAGCTTTCACTAACATCAACCACGCTTTTTACATGCACACTACAACGTTTTCTCATACCAAACACAAGGAAGAAACACCACTATTTGTAAGTGTATAGAATCTCTTCCACAAAATAAATAATAAAGTAGTGAGATAATAAAATTGTAGAACATGATTTGGTGGTTATAAAATTTAATATTTAGTAGGTAATTAGTGGCCGGTAAATCATAATATTAGTGATTTCATGAGTTACACCAAAATGGTGACCACTTTAATTTTGCCAATTTATAACCATTATCTCACAAGAAATAATGCACTTTAATATCATATTGTTAATATTAAAATGTACAAACGCCAACACTTAGTGCTAGTAAAGTATTTTGTAGTCAACAACCTTTCAAACTCATTTCGGATTTTATTTTATCTTTTAACTATAATAATTTAAAACGGAGTAGAATTTGAACCTTATTATCACGACCCAATTTCATGTCAGGTCGTGACGGCATCCAGCACCGTCTCTAGACAAGCCAATCGTGAACAACCTAGTGATTTTCATTTTTATTTAAGAATTTCCAACCACAAATTTTTACTTAAATTTAAGCATTTGGTACTTAATGAAATTGCCAGACAACCAATACAATAACCACCAGAGGAAATCATGAATATAATTTTACAACCTAAAATAATAGTCTACGAATGTGTGTGCCAGGATCTAGTGTCACAAGTGTGTGGGCAACTAGTAAAATATACAAAATATAACTATCATACTGCCTGAAATAGAATAGACAGTAATAAACAAAAGAGAGACTTCGGTACGCTGCTGAACGGCTCAGAAGGGGCAGCTCACCGTGGAATCTAGGTCAAGCAGGAACGCGCGCCAGACGAGTAGCTAGATGCACCTGCCTTAGATCCTGTCAGAAGCATAGTATGAGTACATAAACAATATGTACCCAGTAAGTATCCAGTCTAACCTCGAAAAAGTAGTGACGAGGGGTCGACTTGACACTTACTAGAGACAAAAAAAATAATATAATTAAGTGTGATGCTAGGCATGGATGTCTTAATAAATAACAGTTAATAACAGGAAGTGACAAGTTCTTTCATAAATATAATTTCAATTTCTTTCATTTCAGTTAACAATTTATATTTCAAGGCATTTAAAGCTGTACAAATCACAGAAAGTATCAAGCAAATAGCATGCACAAATAATGTCGAGGTCGTACGACCTGATCTAACAAAATAATAAAATGTGCATTGCCGGAGGGTCGAACATCGCGAACCATATATGCATCTATTACCCCGCTCGCGAATCATACATGTGACACGGTCAAATACGAATAAACACATCAAACAGTCACTCAAGAATTCATCAGAAAAACAATTACCCAAAGAAATGTCAATTTCTCTTTAACGGTCAGAAAATGATGTTTAACCTTTTTAGAAATTCATTTGCCAAGTTCGATATGATTAAGCAATTTAAATTGACAATAAAGTTATAGGTACGACAAGTAAAGCATGCTTTTGGGTCCTATACTACCCATACTTAAGCATAATAGTAGCTACACACAGACTCTCGTCACCCCGTGCATACGTAGCCCCCACAATTAGAAACACATATTCAATTATTTTGCCTGTGGGGATAATTCTCTCTTACAAGGTTAGAAATGAGACTTACCCTTGCCCCCAAAGCTTACTTTCGAGCTCAAGAATGCGCTCAAACCCTCAAATCATAGCCGGACAATCCAAAACTATTCAAGTAGGGTAAAAACTAATCAATATAGGCTCCAAAGTTCATACTTCCACTATTAGAGTGATTACCCAACCCAAATTACAAGATTCCTAAAATTCACCTCCGGGCCCACGTGCCCGGATTCCGAAAATTTTCGAAGAAAATCGTTACCCATAACCTTAGGATCAAGAATATGTGATTTTTACTAAATTCCATAACAAATTTCGTGGTTAAATCTCATTTTTATCAAAACACTAGGTTTTACTCTAAACCCATAATTTCCACTAATTTACATATTGTAATCTCCCCATAAACTATGTATTAAACTCATATTAGGTAGAAATTACTTACCTCACAAAGCTAGGTTGAAATCTCCCCTTTTGAAGCTCCCAAATCGCCCAAGAATGGAGTGAAATGAGCCAAAAATGACAAACTCCCGTATTAAATGAAGGCCACTGCCTTCAACGACTTTTCCGCACCTATGGCGCGTTGACCGCACCGGCAGTCTTGCTACTGCGGACGATTGTCCGCTTTTGCGAAAACGGGCTGGACCGGCTGGGACCGCACCTGCGACTGCCCAAACACAGGTGCGATCACACCAGAACTGGTGCACCAACAATTCTTTTTGAGCTTGAACTCGACTCGCGCGATGTCTGAATGGCATCCGGGGCCCCGAGTTCCCGTCCAAACGTACCAACAAGTTTGAAATCATAAAACGGACTCGCTCGAACCTTTGGAACACCTGAAACAACGTTAAAACTAAGAATCACACCCTAAAATCAATTGAATCAAACTTATGAACTTCAAGTTCTTCAATCTACTTCCAACGTGCCGAAACGTACTTATACTACTCGGAATGATACCAAATTTTGCGTGCAAGTCTTAAAATGACATTACAGAACTATTCCCGGTCTCGAAATTCCGTTTGGACCTTGATATCACCAAAACACGTTCCAAACCACATTTATAGAACTTCTAAAACCTTCAAGAATCCAACTTTCACTATTTGCGCCGAAACGCTCCCGGGTCATCCGAAACCCGCTCCGAACATACGCCCAAGTCCGAAATTATCATACGAACCTATTGGAACCGTCAAATCCCGATTCCGAGGTCGTTTACTCAAAATGTTGATCGAAGTCAAACTTGGCCTTTTAAGCTAACCTTAAGGAACCAAGTGTTTCGATTTTGACCCAAACTCTTTCAAATCCCGAACTAACCATCCCCGCAAGTCATAAATCCGTAAAAGAAATTACGAGAAGTCTTATTTAGGGGTAGGAGGTTCTAGAAAGCAAAACGATCGGCCGGGTCGTTACACTTACGAGTTCAAGATTTTAATCTTTTTAAGTTTTAGGGTTCTAAATTATTAATTTTAGAAGAATTAACAAAAATAGCCACCCCCTAACCAATTAAACTAAAAATAGTCGGTTGAGGTATAATATATGCATAATTTATGTATTATATGTATATAATTATGTATAATCAATGTATAATCTATGTATATGACTAGAAAAAGTAAACTATGAATATCGCCGACGATTATGTAAAGAACACGTAATTTTATACATAATTATTTAATTTCTTAAGACAAATATAGAGTTCGGACTAAAGCATTAATTTGACCGAATTCACAATCGAAAAGCTAGCTCTGCCATGCATGTATAAGTCTATAAGATAGCTATTAAAGATGTGATTTAACGGTCAATAAAGTGAATTAAGAACCGAAACTCAAATCCGAACACATGAGAAGACAATAAATGATTTTTTTCCCTTGAAAATTATGGGTAACCCTAATTTGTGGGGTCATGAGAAATGCCCTAAAATCCCAATCACACAAGACTTCAAGTGGGCTCAAACTCGGGGCAGCCACAGCCATTGACTATAAAACAAGAAACCAAAAAAAAAGAAAGCAAAACAGCGAAAAAAAGGCAATATATTCCCCACAATTTCATCTGCTTATTTCGCGTAGAAAGTCAGCAGCTTTTTCAGTTTCGAATTTCAATTCTCGCTAATCAGGTAATTCATGCCTCTATATATTTTCCATTTTTGGCTGAATATGGTTGTTGATCTAATTTTTGGTTTATTTTTTTGGTCAGAGTAAGACTCAGATTTCTTCGATTGTTTGGTTTTTAATGGCTTCGAAACGAATATTGAAGGAGCTGAAGGATCTCCAAAAAGATCCTCCTACCTCATGCAGCGCCGGTAATAAACTTGATTTTTTAATTTAATTTAGTGCTCTTTTTTGTAATTTATATGAATTTTTGTGTAAAGTTTTCATCTTTTTGCTTGTTTGGTGGTTGATCTATGGAATCTTCTCGATGCACGAGGATTTACTGTTTTTAGATGCTGAAATTTCAGTTTTTGCCTTGCTCAGATGATTTATTTATAATTTTGTTGTTATGATGTTTGATTATTCTCATGGGTTATTTGTGAGATTATGGATTTCTGTTGTTCTTTTAAATTAAGTTATCTCAACTCAACATATCTAGCTAGATTTAGTGACTAGTCAACAGCATGTGTCAGATTTCCTTCTTTTTGGGGGGGTTAAGTAGTGTCCGGTTTGCTTGCATGCTCCTCGACTATTCAGGTGACTAGGTAACTCTATCAACCAAAGCTTAGACAGATGGGAAGAGCTTACCTCTTGTTTTTTCTCTTTGTTGAGAATTTAACCCTTGTTTCTGGTGGTTCATTCCAGCTTTGACCGCTAGGTCCACCCTTCGTTGCAATTGCATATATTGAATTGAAAGTTTTTAGCTCTTTGCCTACAAGTTGTGGACGGCTCGAATCCTTTTTGCTAAAAATAACCGATAACCGATTGGGTCTCCTGTGATGTGCTGCTTACACATTGGTGGGTTGAGGATCTGCGCTTGACGTGTTTCAACCTTTAAAATTCATAGCACTGTAACTCATTATACTTTGAAATTATGGGTTCAGATTATAATATTTGTTGAAATATTATACTAAGGGGACAAAACTGTGAATTCTTAAAAGCCTTGAGGTGCGGCCCAAAGCAATCGAGCCAAATTAGAGAATATGTTGACTGTTGGTCCTGGGATGTTACAAGAGGAGCATAATATTACATAGTGCACTCTGATTTCTGTGGAGTAGGGAGCTTGTCTTCACCTTATCTGTAATGTAACTTCTGATATTCTTATCTTAATATTGTATTGTTATATTAGTAAATACACGTCAAAAGAGAATATTCCTATCACAACAAACTTTATACATGCCAGACTTTTGTCTAACGGGTTCTCATGACAATACTTGTGCGAGTGGCCAGATTAAGTTTCAAAATGATCTGAATTTATTGGTTATATGACGACTTTAATTCATCATGCACTTTGTACGTTCTTCAAGTTTCTTTGTGCTAGTTTTCGTAATGTCATTATGCCCATGCTTTTAACTTCTTTTTAGTATCATGTCATGTGCATTGAAGCCTCCAAGATATTTAGTTTCTGCCAGGAATCCTTACAGAGATGTTTCTTGGTCGACATTGTCATGCTATTCCTATAAGCCAATCCTGAATCCTTCTAATCAATCTTACCCTATCAAAAGGAAAAAAATCATGATTCCTTCTTATCTATCTGTCCTGTAATACTGTTGTCAGATGCTTTTCAAATTCCATGTTGTTCAATTATTTACAGCCATGATAGTTTCTTTGTAATTTTGTAAATTAGCCTCAATTTCTTAGCATATGATGCATGCTTGACTAGTTTGATACATTATCTGCCTCCCGATTTGACAACACTGGTTTGAATTGTAGTGATAGGGCATTTTGGATATTGTTCGACAAGATGTCGTGCAGATATTCCAGCATCTTTTGTAGAGGAGATATATGCTAACTTATTCATCATTTGGAGATATATTATAAATTATAGTGGTATTGGCTTGCTAACATTTTTTTTACCATGTGTTAACAGGTCCTGTTGGAGAGGACATGTTTCACTGGCAGGCTACAATAATGGGGCCCTCTGACAGCCCTTATGCTGGGGGTGTATTTTTAGTCACTATCCATTTTCCTCCAGATTATCCATTCAAACCTCCTAAGGTATCTTATAGTTGCAAATTACTTTGTGAGTCAATGACGTGTCTGCTGGTGGTTGTTCTATTTGCAGATTTTTTCTTATTTGGTTTTTGCATATTGGAGCATAATTTTCTTGGACTTTTGACTCCCTTCTGTTCTTGCATTTTTTGATAATGTTGAAATAGATTTCCTGGTAATGAGCTTGTGCAAAGTGCAATGTAGAAGAGAAGTAGATTTCTGCAGCTGTAGTGTCTGGCTTATATTCTTATTCTTTTCTTATAAGACAGTCACCTTGCCTTAGAAACAAATTTTCAAGGTTGAGGTCTAACTTACAGATAACACACTAGTAGGTTTTGTTACTAGGGACAGAACGTATACTTGTTTTTGAAACTTTTGGTGCCAGAATATTGTGATTAAAGAGGAATATGGATTTCAACCTTCAATTTTTATTTTTAAGTTGCTTTGGACTAGCCACGTCACGGGTTTGAACCTTGCTGAAGAGAATATCTTGGTATTTACGTGGAGAATGGTAGAGGGGTCGGTTCATTATCCACCGAGTTTAGAATTGTGCACTACTGAGGCACTGACCCTCCAGGATTTCTTGGTGATAAAAAAATTGCCTTGGATTACTCCTACTTTGTACATCATTTACAGAAAGAAAGAAAGAACAGGATTCTCTTTGGGATGGGTTAAGAACGAGGGAGGTTCGGCTTCTTTAGAATCATGATCGATGTCAACTAGGTGATCTGCAGGACAAAATGCATGTTTGATACACATATACTGATGCCTGAAACATTTGGAAAATTTCTGTCAGAGTCAGACAAGCTGTTTCTTGGTCAATCATTAGTTGGCGAACCTGAACATGTTCATGTATTTACAGTTATCAGTTTATAAACTGTAATCTTCCACTAGACTTTATTGTGTTACATTATGGTTAAATCTTTGCAGGTTGCTTTTAGGACAAAAGTTTTCCATCCAAATATCAACAGTAATGGGAGCATATGCTTGGACATACTGAAGGAGCAGTGGAGCCCCGCCTTAACTATTTCCAAGGTCCTTTCTTACCTTTATCTGCTGAGAAAAATACAAGCTACGAAAACTTACTTATTCAGAGGCTTGGGACTCATAATATACGAGTTTTTTCAATTCAATTTGGATGCATCAGCTAATTGTTGGTAATCGAAAGGATAGGTGATAAAGATATAGTGACTCCTTGAAAAGGAAACAACATTTTTATTGGACATTTATATAATAGGTGACCTAATACTCTTAGCTTTTCCTAATTATTCCTTTATAGCTTTAGGGAGCAATGCTGAAAACATTTTAACTGTCTAACTTCCTTCATAAAGCGCTTTGGTTTCGGTTGCCAGTATATGATTTCTCTGGTGGTACATCAATTGTTTCTATGGAATTATGTGTTCTGTTAAATGGCTTTCGTAGACCAGTAGAACTGGTTGAATTTCACGGAGTATGTTGTGTTATTTGTGTTTCTTAAGGTGGGAAAGGTTTCTGTATTACCTTCAGGTTTTGCTTTCAATCTGCTCACTTTTGACGGACCCAAACCCCGATGATCCCCTGGTTCCTGAGATTGCTCACATGTACAAGACAGACAAGGCCAAGTATGAAGCAACCGCCAGGAGTTGGACCCAGAAGTATGCCATGGGCTAAATATTGCCTATGGCGGCTTGAATTGATATAAAGAAAAAAACTTCTATGTCTTTCTTCTCTGCTCTCTCCATTAACAAGTTGTACAATAGCATTAAGCATTGCCCTCTGCAGGAAGACTAATGATGCTTTGAATTTTGTTTATATAGATTCTAATATTTTATGTGGGGAAGCATATATTTATCTGGTTTTGGATTGTTTCCTTTGGTTTGACACTATTTGTGTAAAAAATTCATGCCTTTTGTAAATTCTATCATGTCTATTACTATTAAGGATAACTATGTGAGATACAGCTTCATCCTCGACGTGGGGTTTATCTTATCGTAGTTTTGTTTTATCTAATTAACATGGGGCTAAGTTGGAAACAACCTCTCTACCTCTTAGGTAGAGGTAAGGTCTGCGTACAGACTGCCCTCCCTAGACCCTACCTGTTGGGAACATACTAGGTTTTGTTGTTGTTGTAACCTTGGGCTAAGAAGTTTTAGAAAGAGGAATGGATGTCTTTGTTTTTTCTTTTCTTCTATTCCCCCCTTTTCCTATTTTTCCACCTTGAACTACTTCTGAAGTATTTGGCATACTGTGAGAATAATATGGTGCACACTTCATGTTTAGTCTTGAGTTGGAGTATGATTAACTGTGCTATAGCATTGTGAATTAAGTGGTATTTGAGAAAGACAGTACTGGTTAGTGGTTTAAACTCAGAAGCATCATGTAATGGAGCTTCCACAGTTTAATGGAGTTTATGTAGTTTCATTGTTCTCGAACTAGTCTATATTTAGCATGGAGTAATCTGAAATCCCCCAACCATATGATGCTTATATTTTGGTAGTTTGTGTGCATCAGTTTGGCGTAACCGGTAAAATTGCTGCTATGTGACCACGAGGTTACGGGTTCGAGCTGTGGAAACAATCACTTGCAGAAATATGGGGTAAGGTTGAGTATAATAGATCCTTGTGCTCCGGTCCTTCCCCGGACCTCGCACATGGCGGGAGCTTAGTGCACCAGGCTGCTCTTTGTGTGCATCTGCTACCAAAGTTTTGGCTGAAAGAATTCACTTAGTTTCATCTCAATTGAAATTTGAACCTTGGTTTCCATGTTACTTTGACTCTTAAACCGTTGCACCATCTACTATAGGGGGCTTATTCATTGTACCATTGAATGTAGGAGAATTAGTCTTGTGGATTTTTTGCTTGGATCATAAGCTTTCAACTTAGATAACAGTGATTAAAAAGGTGAGGAAAAGAGGTGAAAATCAAATTCGTTATCAATTTTGCCAAAGTATTCTGAAAGTTACAAACTTGTTAATCACAAAGAATGGAAGAATCCACTTTATTACCAGCGTGAGCCACATTTTAGCAATGTTTTCCTATTTTCTTCTAGTTGCTAACCAGAAATTGTAATTCTGAAATTGAGCTCGAAACTTATATTTCTTTCCTTTTTGTAATATGCAATATGAAACCGGGAAAAACAATAGACAAGCCTATGTTGATGTAAATTTAAATGATTAAGAAGTTAGCGGATATTCATATAGCCGACTTCAACTTTGGATTGAGGTGTAGTGTTGTTTAGTTATTGTTATTTCTATGTTTATTTTACACCTATATATGCACATGAATACATTTTTTTATGGAGCTTGCGAGTAGTGGCGAATGCAGAATTTTCACGAATGGGGTTTAACGTCAGCTATATGTACATAATAAAAAGATTATCTTGCATATATTGTACTATGATTTTACCAAGGGGGTCCAGATGAACATCCTTTTGCCCCTTTAAGGATTTTCACGTCTATTATATACATAAAAAAATATTACCTTGCATATTGTATGATTTTACAATAAAGGGGGTCCGGAATACCTCCTTCTGCCCCTCCAAGGATTTTCACGAATGGGGTTTAACGCCTGCTATATAGTATATATATATATAAGAAAGATTACCTTGCATATATTGTATGATTTTACGATAAAGGGGGTCCGAACGAACCTCCTTCTGCCCCTTTAAGGAATTTCACAAACGGGGTTTAATTTCTGCTATATGCATACAAAAAAAGATTACCTTGCATATATTGTACTCCGTCCGTTTCAATTTATGTGAATCTGTTCGACTGGACACGGAGTTTAAGAAAAAGTTGAAGACTTTTGGAATTTGTGGTCCTAAACAAGTCAAAAAGGGGCCAAAGTATTTGTGTGGTTATAAAAGCTTCTCATTAAGGGTAGAATTGTAAGTTTAAGCTAAATTGTTATCAAATTTAGAAAGGGGTCATTCTTTTTGAAACGGACCAAAAAGGAAATAAGTTCACATAAACTGGAACGGAGGGAGTATGATTTTGCGATAAAGGGGGTCCAGACGAACTTTCTTCTGCCATGGCGGCCCGATCAATTTCGTGGCCTAAAGCTAAACTTTATGAGGGGCCTTAATTTTTTTATTAATAAAAAATAATTTATTTTTATTTGAAGTTTATTTTTCTAAATTTTTTAGATGCAAAGTTATTAAAATTTTATAATCAATTTCTCCTAATAAATCATTCTCAATTGATTTTATAGTTAATTTATTTAATATCTTTGAGACATTATTGAACTTAAGTAAGGATTTATCAATTTTAATTTGAAACACTTTTTTTTTCTTTCTGTTGAAGCAACGGTAGTATGAGTTATTAACATTATTCTATAAGTAATATAGGCATTTGATATGTCAATTAAAATTGTTATCTTCTAATTGTACTATTTTTCTTAAAAATTTTTGTTCAGAAAATAAATCTAAACTATCAATATCGGGTTGATTATTATGATTTAAGGAGCATTCAAGATGAAAGCAATATTTTTTTCAAATTTCCATCATCTAGTGATCTCAGTTTTTACCGCTAAATAGAAAATCAATTTTTTTTCATATGTCTCTAATTGCTCAAATCTATTTTAAAGTGAAAAACTAACCTTGTCTATCACTCTCTCTGGTCCATAATAAGTGACCTTTGACTTTTATTTTGGTCCAAAATAAGTATTCTATTATATAATCGAGAAGAAATTAACTTTATTTTTTCAAAATTTTCCTTTTACATTTCTTAATGTGTCAAGTTAAAAACATATAAATTTTAATTAAGGATAATTCACACAAAATACATTTTTTGTTCTAGGAGTCAGTATTTTCTTAAGGGGCACAACAAATGTTAAAAAGTCATTTATTATGGACCAGAGTGAGTATGTATAAAAAGTAATCAACTCTAAAGGACTCTTCGAGAGATTTTGAGATCTCACTATTAATATTTTCCTCAAATTATTTTTTCTTATATATTATACGTTTCTTATAAAATTCGGGTTCGATATTAGTTTCAAATGCAATTTTCTTGATAGAAATCAAAGCGGTTACAAATCCTTCGTCTCTTTATTTGTTAAATAAAGAAATCAAACTTTCACTTCACGTAACTTAACTTTTTTTCCATATATAGCCTATTAGGTGTAAAAAAAAAGGAGAGCTCTACAAATGTACAAATGTGGGGCCTAAAGCAACTGCTTTTATCTGAGCTCCGCCATGGACCCAAGTTTCTAACTGTGGAGAATACGAAAGAGTGTGGGACAGAGAACAGCGAAGGGTTTCAGCAGCAGACAAACTTGCCTATAAAGGAATACCACATGCAAAAAAAGAGAAAAAAAGGTAAACGAAAAAAGATTAGTTTAAACACCAAATACAGACCACTAAAAAAAGGAAAAGAACTCTACCTTACATTACAATTGATTGGTGATGCATTTCTTTTGCTTTGATATTATTATATGAAGATGAAAAATAATTATAAAGATTTGCATAATTTGACAGAGAGAGCAGGGATTTTACATGATAAAATCACTGAAAGAATTTATTATGAAGGATTACATTTCTGTAGAGATTGTGCTGAACATGGTCGTTACTGTGGAATTGCAGACATCAGGATAGAAGATAAGGAGAAATTGATTGCCATTCGAGACTCATTGAAGGAAATTCAGAACATGCTTGAGTTCTACCAGGTTTTACTTTTGGTTACATTCCTTTGTCTAAAATGAATTCATTATTTTTGTTAATTTATTGTAAATGCATGATTAGTTGAGATGTCGAAGACATAATTAAGTATAAAAAGTGTTCGATATTTTTAATAACGTGCAGTTTTAGATGAGATAGTCACACACAATTCAACATGTATTTGACAAGGAATGGGTCATGAGGTCGAGTCTCCCGCATACAATGGCATTAAACTACCTTTGCCACTGCAACACGCTTTAGGAGTTAATGTATATACAGTCAAATATCTTTATAACAACCTCTAATTCGGACTTTTTTGGCTATGTCGTCAATTTGGTTTCATAAAAAAACTTGGTTTTTATGTGGATGACTGTTATATGATTATGTTGTTATATATAGAGATGTCTGACTGTATATATATAAAAAATTATTTATGCGCTATTAGGGTAGTACAATTTTCCAAAGAAGGGGATTCATTTGAACTCCTTCCGGTGATCGTGATGCCGTCATTGCTCGCATATGAGAGGCAGTATTGAAGGCCTAATTAAGTATATAAAAGTATGTTACGTCTAACAGCAAGAGCTACCCTTTATCAAGGGATGTCATCCGTCATCGTTTTGCGGACAAAATATGATAATTACACTTTTTTTATTTCCTCCGCTGATCTCTACACAATAAAATAAGCTACTAATACCTATTTATAATAGTATGAAACCTATTTCAACTAGAAACGGGATAGTCTATTCCTATATTTATTCTAACTGCAAATTATATTTAGACATGAATTAAATAAACCAAATCCTAAATAACTAAGTTTTTCTACAACAATTTGAATTAGTTTTCTGACATTCTCCCGTAATTCAAAGTTGTATAAGTCTGACTTGTTGTGTAGTTATGTTGGAGA
Source organism: Nicotiana undulata (assembly GCA_005239495.1). NCBI lineage: Eukaryota > Viridiplantae > Streptophyta > Magnoliopsida > Solanales > Solanaceae > Nicotiana > Nicotiana undulata. The sequence continues at coordinate 96,301 of ML289419.1, forward strand.
ACTTCTCTCCATCTTTTACTTTTAATGAAACACATGTTTCCATACCTCAATTTTTGTTGAAGCACATGTCTTCAACTCACGTTGATGCACTTTGTCATCAATGGTTGATGCACTTTGTCACCAACACTCAATTTTTGTTGAAGCACTTGTCCAGTGGCGAAGCCAGAAAATTCAATAAAGGTGTTTAACACCCGTCTGATGCACTTTGTCACCAACATCCAATTACTGATGTACATATCACCTATTACAACTTTGAATTAGTTTTCCAACATCATGCGTGCAAAACTATGCAATTATTTAACTTCTACTTGCGCAATCATTGCAGACATTACAGTCACGACAACAGAGACTATACAATGGAACAGTTGCCCGTTTGGAAGAAAGCAGAATGCTTCTGCTAGAAAAAATAAACAAGTATCTAACATGGGGAAGTAAACAAGATTTAATTGAAGAATTAAGAGAGTGTTTAGTTGAAGGAAAAGTTGCATTTCCTGAGAATTTGGCAGAAACAAAAGAGAAACAGATTCAAGATCAGAAAGAAAAGAATAAAAATTCAAGTTTTTTGGTCATTTGCATAAGAGGTTTATTTAATCCGTGGAACTGGTTTCGTACTGCACGAATCGCTGCCATAGCGTTGATTGTTGCTTCTGCTAGCATTTCTTCTCCAGTTAACTTGTACAGAAACAAGCTGCAAATTAAGAAAAATACATCTGTATCAAGAATGAAGATTGAATATCCAGATTGTCAACTGGCTGTTTCATATGGAAAGGGATGATCGTATGTATTTTCTTAAGCAGACGCAGTCTACATTACACCCCTTAGGATGCGGCCCTTCCCCGTACCTGAAGTGAATACGTATCATAGGTTAAGATACTGTAACAGCCCAGCCCGCTACTGATATTGTCGGCTCTGGGTCTGGGCCCTCACCGGTTTATAACGCGTCATTAGAGTCTACGGCATGTTAACTTATATATCCAGCATTCCTCTTGTGTTTTACCGATTTGGGACTCTGTATAAAGACTTGGGTGTTACAGATACGTACAATCAGAAATCAGAATACATATTCAAATGTGAATTTCTAAACTACAGTAGCAGATAGTGTTTCAAATACAAGCTATCAGTATATCTACAAGAGATATCCACTATTAAATTTGTTGTATTGCATAGCATGTTGTGTTTCAACACTTTATTCCAACAATTATGGATGGGTATATATCTATTCACTGAGTTTGTAGACTCACTTCCCGCGTTTTCTCTTAACATATACACTTACATAACTGGTACACTACATCCGCCACTGCTTACTATCGATCGGATGGAGAGAACAGATAAGAAGGCTTTCTCTATTGTAGAGAGGACACACTACAAAAGTCTCAATAAAGCCAAAGAAATTATCCAATTCCGCCTTTTCTAAATTATTATGCCAGACGTTCCGACTTGGGAGCCCCATTCACCTAGCATTGGATAAGTTTTCTTTATAAATGGATATAAAGAGTTATAGAATCTGACATTTTTGTCTTCTTGGTTCTTCAGACATTGTAATGAGCATGGTTAATTGTAAGTACCCCTTTAACTATAAATGGTTTACTCTATTATTTACATAATTGCATCTGTACTAGTGACTGATAAATAACAAATGCAAGATTCAATCTGTATCGCAAGTCAATCAGGCAAGTTGCATTGGCTTATCTTTTATTGATGAGAGGTTAAGAATTGCACACAAGAGTGTGGCCTAATGGTCACGGCAGTGGTTGAAAACTATGGGCAGAAGCGAATTCAAGATTTGAAGCTTATAGGTTTCCTCGATAACAAGGCGGGTCCAGATTCTTGGCATTGAATCTAACAATTTTTAAGTTATGAGTTCATATCTATTATTTATTACAATTTTAGTGATTTTACTCATAACTTTATTCTCCGTGTCGAAAATACTGGGTTCAGTTAAACCCGGTAACTTTAAGATCCATCCTCCCCTCACGATAACTTTAACTAAATTTACAATGATAAATGACTTCACCGTTAAGTAATTATAGAATTTTTAACACATACACTGTCAGGACAAAAGTTACTAGGTTAACGTCAAAGACGGATCTAGAATTTTTATCACATGGGTGCACTACTAAACAAAGGAGAAAAAAGAAAGTATTAAGTAGGAATTGTTCCCTACTCTTTTGGATAAATAACTCAACATTCAACAAGTGCAATATTTAAAAAATATGACATAAAATACCTAGTTTAGCGAAAAGATCATGGGTTCAGTACCCTACATATTAGCCTATAAATCCGCCCCTGGTTAACGTGAATCTGCATGTCGTATGGTAGATCCGCCCTTGACCATGGATGATCAATATTTAAATTCCAGAGAGACAAAAAATTGCTAGATGCTTATTTCTCATCTGTTTAAGTCTTGGTAGACAGATTTATTTAATACATATGTTGGTCAGAGGCAACATTGAAATAGTCGAGGTACGTGAAAACTCGCCGGAGCACCATTTTATCATTTAAAAACAAATAAAAGGGCTGCAGAACTAAGGAAACTGGTAAGTGTGTGCTTCCTAAAGACCTTGTTGCATCAATAATTTGGCTCATTGAAATTTACTCCATCTAATCAATTCATGAAACTAAATATGTCCTGCATACCAAGGTGAAAATTAAGAAAGAAAGGACAATTATATCACCTTCAATTTTCTTTAAGAAGGGGAATAGCTAGCACTTACATATTGAGCCTGTAAAGTTTCGTTCTCCGTTCTGTCGCAAACAACTAAAGTTTTCCTGTCGATTTTGGGATTCTTTTCTCCTCATCGCTAGCCAGTCGGGATGCTATCTCTCTTCTCCTTCGTCACTCAACCATCAAAATATGGTATGTAATTAACAAACTCTTTTTTTTATATTTACTTAAAATTATTTGTTTTTTGGCACTGTCCCGACACTGATGAGCATCACTTAGGCCTTCATATATGATACTTTGCTAGGACATGCAGCACTTCAGTAGACCCTAGGCACTGATGTGAGCTTAAACCTTATTGAAGACTAATCACCATACATCATTATTCTAAGCTAGCGTTTGGAACAATTTTTTAAAAATATAATAGTGATATTTTTAAAACAAGATAATGCGCTGGTTTTGGGATTTGGGATTTGTGATTTTGCCAAAATGTAGGCAAAATCTATGGTCAAATATGTGTTTACCAAATAAAATCCAAATTTATTTTGGCAAAACCTATGGCCAAACGGATCTTAAATACACTTACTAATTCTTGTGCGATTAAAGCTTGCATAATCATCCCACTTTTTTCTTACTCCTACTAAAATAAACTTAACACAAAACATATCAACTTATAATACAACAACAACAACTATGCATCAATTCTAAGAAGTCGGGATCGACAATATGAATCTTCACAGTTCATGTCGCTGATCCATTTAAGTTCGTCTTAGTTCAATGTCCGATACTAAATTACAATAACAACAACAACAACAACAACATCAACTAACACGGCGTGGTCGCATAGGTAGGGTCTCGGAAGGGTAGTGTGTACACAGATCTTACCTCTACCTTGCGAAGATATTACGATACTAAATTAAGTATCAGAAAGTTTGTAAGAGGAAGTAGAAGGGATATTAATTTAATAGGTCCAAAGAAAAGCTCCTATAGCAAATTTCCTCTTCTGCTTTACATCTCCAAGAATAGGAAGTCCATATTGAGTAAGCAAACAATCCAACTTCCATTCTGGCATATTCTCATACTCAGCCTTTGTGTATTTTGGATAATGTAAAGGCATTTGAAAGCTAAATCCATAATGTTCTTTGCCATTTGATCTTGCCATTGACTCCATAGAAACACCACTCATTTTTTTATATAATATGTTTTAATTTGGAAATATAAGAATAAGGTTTGTGTATTTATAGAGGAAGATAGAGGGTTTGCTAAGAAAATTTAATGATGGCATTCTCGAGGTAGGTGTGGTATATTTTTTGAAATTAACGAAGGAATTTAAGTTGTTTTTCGATATGATTTATGTGGTTGAATACAAAGAATAGGGAAAACCAACTTGTCCTAATTTCTTACTCCCTTCGGTCCACGATAAATGATTTTTTTGGTATTTTTTTTATGGTCCAAATTTGATTTTTGCATGTTTTAAGAATGAATTAATTTTTTTTTTCTAGGAGTAAATAGTGTTGACGTACATGTTAGGAGTGAGATGTGAAGAGATAGCAATACTATTGTCAATTTTATTACTAATTAATATTAAAAGGTGAATATTTTAAAATATGTGAAAACAACCAAAGAATCACTTATTATGGATCGGAGGAAGTATTTCATGTTAGATTCCCAGTGTTAGGAAATATATATTAATTTTATTGACAAAATTAAGAGCAACTATTAGTGTGAAGTATTCTCTAGAATGCCTTCAAAAGAAATATAGAGTTACTGTTATCAATACTAATACTAATAATAATAATAATAATATGTACTTTCTTCTGTTTACTTTAAGTGATTTTTGGGCTCTTTTCACATATATTAAGGAATTCATCATTAATTAATAATGAAATTGACCATATTACCTTAATTTGCTCGTTAAAAATATCTGGTTTTACGAGTGTTCGCCCATAAAGCGGTATGTGAGCTGGGTTCAGAACGTTGTGAGACAGTTCGGTCCATATCTGGTGTGGGCATTAGAGCATTGAGAGGACCTTTCCCTAGTACGAGAGGACCAGGAAGGACGCATCTCTGATGTACTAGTTATCGTGATGCGTACATATTACCCTTCTCAAACTCCACTTATAAGATTATACTAGATATATTGTTGTTATAATAATGTTGAATGTCACTCGTTTTAAAATGGAATCTCAGCCACTAATTAAATCAAAATTCAGATCAACATTAATGTCTGCTATGAATAGCAAAGTGTTAGGAGCAATAACGGACACAAGTGGGCTGACGGCTTAACATATACTCCAATAGTGTATTGAATTCGAGGCGGAGTCAGAATTTGAATTTTATGGGTTCGAGATTGTAATCTTTTAAGTTATTGGGTTCTAAATCAATAAATTATATATATTAATAGATTTCTTAAAATAAATATATAGTTTGATCAAAAGCTACTGTATTCGGCCGAACACGCATCCAGCACTCTGCCTCCGCCCCCGATTGAATGCAAGCAAGAAAGTAGATACAATATATTTTTTGATATGCTATACACCACACAAATGTTGTTAATGCATAGAAGTTAAATTCTTGAAAGCATTAAATGTGGATCATCAGTTCACTACATTGTGGTGTATATTCATTCAAAATCACTATAATTGAGAGCAAGGCCTCCTACTTGTTAAATTTGTGATAGTAGATGATCATCACTAAGGAATGTCTACTTAGAATATCTTCAAGACCACATATGGTGGTTTGACTTTGCATACCATTGCTATTTGTCGGTCGTGGATAGGCTCCGAGCACAAACGTGAATTCAGAGTTCGAAGTTTATGGATACCTATAACAATCTCAAAATAGGGAAGTTCATGAGAACTTCGAAAAATCGAACTAAACCGAAACCCAACCAAATCGACCAAAAAAATCGATACTTTTTAGGTTTGATTTTGGTTTTGGTTTTGTATTTTAAACACCATCAATTTTGATTTTGGTTTTAATAAAAAAATAGCCGAAAAATGAACAAAACCGACTATAGAAGTAGCTATTTAAATTTATTATTACACGTATATATGTGTGTGTGTATTTTTATATAAAGTTTCTAAAATGTTATGGTACGTATTAGTTGTTTGTATTTTAAGTCTAAATCTTTGCTATACAACAATCTAATTCTTTGTCTTTACATTCTAGTTTGATTGGTAGTTTGATTTTGCTAAGTATAAGAATTATTTTATGTTAAAAATAATTAATTTTTAATTGAGTACTTAAATTATTCATTACTATTTGATTCAATTATCATCAATATATCATGGTAAATGATAGATTTCTCAAAGAGCAATTTGTTTGATAGTGTTACATTGATAGTGTTTGATAGATTTCTATAAAGACGAATTGCAAAAAAATCGTCTTAATTGGTTTGGTTTGGTTCCAATATTTTAAGAACTGACTTATTTGGTTTGGCTTCTTTTTAGAGAAAAATCAATCCAAACCGAACCATGAACGCCTCTAATCTCAAGTTAGCAACTGAGTTCATAATTAAATATTTATAAATATAATAAATTTTTAATACATATATAAAAACTGTACAAAAGTTACTGGATTTTCGAGAATCCGCTTGCTGGCCTCTTGATCCGATACAAAATTTTTGTGCATGAGAATTCTGTACTGGGTTTAAAAAGTTAATAGTAGCACAAAAGTATCTTGTTTGTGCAATTCAGTCAATTGTTTATGGGTTTAATAAGTTGAGTGCATTGTTAGTATAAAAATATTTATGATATCAAATTATTTACAAGATAATTACATGTAATTTTTTGTAGTAAAAATTAACTAATAACCTGAAAAAAATATAGTAAATAACCTGATAAACTATGTTAATAATATAAAAATAGAATCTTTACATAAATAGCCAGTCATATGCATTTTTTTACTTTTTCTAGCGATATACATAGATTATACACAATTATAAATATATAATACAATAAATTATGTATTTATTATGCCTCCACTGGCTATTTTTAGTTTAGGTAGTTGGGTGGGCAGCTCTTTAAGTTAATTCTTCTAAATTATTAGCTGGGACCATTTGCACAAATGGCCTTTTTATGCTATTATTTAAATTATCTCTCCTTTATCAGTAGGCCAAATTTGTCCGCAAAATTGAGAAATTTAGCCGTTTGTCTACAAATTTGGCCTACTGATAAAGGAGACATAATTTAAATAGTAGCATCAAAAAGGCTATTTGTGCAAATATTTCAAGTTAATAATTTATAAGGTATAGTTGGGTCCCGTAATAACTTGGGCCTTTCTTCTGAATCCAATCTTTATATGGGCTGGTTCATGCGGGTTGACACTTTATGGGTGTGTTTGGTATAACGGGAAATGTTTTCTTGGAAAACAAGTAGTAATCTTATTCATTTTCTGGTGTTTGGTACGCAAATCAAGAAAAATATTTTTCTCAAGAGTATTCATAAATAATTTTGATACAATGAACATGAAGCCATAAACTTTCGAACCAACAACCTTCCGAACCCACAAATTTCATAAACTTCTGAACCGCAAAAACTTTCGAAATCGTAAACTTCGAAACACACAAACCTCAGAACTCATATCTTTGAAACTTGTAAAATTTTGAACCTGTAAACAGAAAGATGAAAAAAGTAAAACTGAAAATATATAAAAAAAAAAATTCTCGAGGGGGGGAGGGGCAGGGGGATGGGGG
>MDKH01004457.1:0-30181 GCA_005239495.1 Nicotiana undulata
AATATTTGTGTAATTAATTTTTCTTGTTTATTTTCTTAATTTTTCATATAAAAAAATAAAAAATAAAAAAAAAATAAAAAATTTGATGATCCGTGGTTAGCAGAGCTTCGGGAGACAGTGGTCCAGGGTAGGGCCAATGAGGCTACTATGGGCAAGGATGGTGTTTTGAGACTTCAGGGCCGGTTGTGCGTTCCTAATATTGATGGCCTGGGGGAGAAGATTCTAGAGGAGGCACACAGTTCTCGGTATTCTGTTCATCCAGGTGCGACAAAGATGTATCGTGATTTGAAGCAACATTACTGGTGGAGGCGGATGAAGAAAGACATTGTGTAGTATGTGGCCAGGTGTCTTAATTTTCAGCAGGTTAAGTACGGGCATCAGAGGCCAGGAGGCCTGCTTCAACAGATGCCCATTCCTGAGTGGAAGTGGGAGCGCATCACTATGGACTTCGTGGTTGGGTTTCCTCGGACTTTGCGGAAGGTTGACGCGGTTTAGATCTTTGTGGATAGATTGACCAAATCGGCGCATTTCATTCCTGTGGCTACTACTTACACTTCTGAGAGGCTAGCCCAGATCTACATTAGGGAGATAGTCAGGTTGCACGGTGTGCCGGTGTCCATTATATCAGATCGAGGTCCTCAGTTGACCTCGCACTTCTAGAGAGCATTACACAGTGAGATGGGCACTCAGATAGATCTCAGCTCAGCATTTCACCCTTAGACTGATGGCCAGTCGGAGCGTACAGTTCAGATACTGGAGGACATGCTCAAGGCTTGTGTGATTGACTTTGGGGGTCAGTGGGACCAGTTCTTGCCTTTGGCGGAGTTTGCGTACAATAATAGTTATCAGTCCAGCATTGAGATGGCCCCATTTGAGGCTTTGTATGGTCGACGGGGTCGTTCTCCTATCGGGTGGTTTGAGCCTGGCGAGGCTAAGTTATATGGCACGGATCTGGTGAGAGATGCTTTGGAGAGGGTGAAGATAATTCAGGAGAGGATCCGCACAGCTCAGTCCAGACAGAAAAGTTACGCGGATCGGAGGGCGCGTGACGTAGCATTTATGGAGGGAGACTAGGTTCTGCTGAAGGTTTCGCCGATGAAGGGAATTATGAGATTCGGGAAGATGGGCAAGATGAGCCCAAGATTTATAGGTCCTTTTGAGGTGTTGAGGCAAGTCGGAGAGGTTGCTTATGAGCTTTCTTTACCTCCCAGTTTATCAGGAGTTCATCCGGTTTTTCATGTATCCATGCTCCGTAGGTATGACACTGACTTCTCTCACGTGGTTGATTTCAGCACTATTCAGTTGGATGAGAAATTGGGCTACGAGGAGGAGCCAGTTGCTATTATTGATAGGCAGAACCGCCAGTTGAGGTCCAAGATAGTTTTTGCAGTAAAGGTCCAGTGTGAGGGGCCAACCAGCTGAGGAGGCGACTTGTGAGTCCTAGGAGGACATGCGAAGCAGATATCCACATCTTTTCAGCACTTCAAATATGATTCTAGACCCATTCGAGGACGAACGTTTGTTTAAGAGGGGGAAAATGTAACGACCTGACCAGTCGTTTTGCGTATTAGGACCTCGTTCCCCCAAATGAGACTTTCCATAGCGGCTTCGTGTGTTTTATGACTTGCGGGGACGAGTGGTTCGGGATTTGGAAGTGTTTAGAGTGCTATAGGAACACTTGGTTCCTTAAGGTTGGCCTTTTGGCCAAGTTTGACTTCGGTCAACATTTTTAGCAAACGACCTCGGAATCGAGTTCCGACACTTCCATTAGCTTCGTATGATGATTTTGGAGTTGGGCGTATGTTCGGAACGGGTTTTTGACGACCCAGGAGCATTTCGGCGCCCATGGTAGAAATAAGAATATCCTTAAGTTTGAAATTTGGTTTGGAACGTGATTTTATGTTATCGAGGTCCAAACGGAATTCCGAGACTGGGAATAGTTCCATATGTCATTTATGACTTGCCTGCAAAATGTGGTGTCATTCCGAGTTGTATAGGTCGGTCCGTCGCATTTTTATAGAAATCAAGAACTTGAAGTTCTTAAGTTATGACTCTCGGGGTTTTGGGGTGTGATTTTGAGTTTTAGCGTTATTTTGAGTGTTCCGAAAGCTCGAGTGAGTCTGTATTATGATTTGGGACTTGTTGGTATATTTGGACAGGGGCTCGGGTGGGCCCAGGTGCCTCTCGGGCACCAATCGGGATTAAAAACCAGCTGATGCAACTGTTGGTGCACCTGATCTGGTGTGACCGCAGGTGCGGTTGCCCAGTCGCAGGTGCGGGACCGCTCATGCGGTCCCAAGCATCGCAGGTGCGACCCCAGGTGAGGTCCTTCTTTCTCACAGGTGCGGACAAAGGTCCGCAGGTGCGGTCATCCCTCCGCAGGTGCGACCCTTGCCCCACTCGTCCAGTTCCGCATGTGCAAGCCCCAGCTCGCAGGCGCGAGACCGCAGGTGCGGTCCTCGAGCCGTAGGTGCGGAATCCCTGTAGGCCTGGCAGTGTGTTTCCATTTGAAACTCAGTATTTTTATCCATTTCTTTCATTCTTCATCTCCGTTAAAGACTTGGGAGCTTGGGGAAAGAGGTTCCACGACCTAGCTACTGATAAGGTAAGTTAATTCCACTTTAGTACTAGTTCAATACATGAATTACTAATTGAATTATCTACGAAATCATCGAAAAATCAAGATTTGGGTAGTAACTTAGGGTTCTTGAAGAATTTGATGAATTTCCCCATTAGTTGCTATGAATTCAAGTAGAAATCATATATTAACGATCCTTAGGCTATGTATGAGTGATTCCTTCGAGAATTTTTTGGAATTCGAGCGTGCGGGCCCGGGGTGGAATTCTGGAAATTCCTCAAGAATGTTGAATGTATTGAATGAATAGGATAATTTCCCTACTTTGAGCATGAATTGATATAATTTCGTAACATTTGGCTAGTTACGAGCCCTCAGGTGTAGAGTTTAGAGTTTCGGGCGCATTCTTGGTCCGAGAGGTAGATTCGACACGAGGTGAGTCTCCTTTCTAACCTTGTAAGAGGGAACTGTCCCCATAGGTGATGTGTATGCTATGTGTAATTATTTTGGGGGCTACGTACGTACAAAGTGACGAGAGTCCATACGTAGCGACTATTATTGTTATGTCCGGGTAGTTAGGCCCACAACATGCCTTATATTCTTCCTTGTAATGAAATATAGGTTATGAATTCCTGTTATAAGTAGTATGTTTTCCTTGAGGTTTATGAAACTTGATAATTTGGAAGAAGACTATTATGGAAAGGAGATGTTATGATTATTGTGTGTGCATGTGACCGCTCCACAATTCACCTTCCGCGGGCGGAGTGTGATTTCCCCCACTCTCATGGGAGCGGGCCATACGCCACAACGGATTGAAAGGTGCACTTATGGTTCGGGTCGTTCGACCCTCGGCAGTGCATATATGAGATTGTACTACGGTAGGAATGCACTTATGGGATGAGCCGTTCGATCTTTGGCACTGCATAGACATTATCCTTATGACTCCGGCCGATTGTCTTAATCATATGTGCGTATGACTATTTGGTACTATTTTCGTGGTTATTGACTTGGCATATATTTGGGGGAAAAGAAAATGGAAATTGTTATTTACTTCTAGTATTTACTTGGATTCCTGTACTTTATACGTATTTGTTGTTCACTGTCTTACATGCCTATCATTTTTCATTATAGCCTGTTATTTTATACTGTTGTACCTTAGTGAGTGTCAAGTCCACCTCTCGTCACTACTTCTTCGAGATTAGACGGGATACTCACTGTGTACATATTTATTTCTGTACTCAAGCTGCACTTCTGTACTTAATTGTACAGGTTCTGAGGCTGGTGCATTTGGTTATCAGACCGGAGCTAGATATTAACTGTAGCGGACCTGACTTCACGGTGAGCTGCTTCTCTCGGCGATCCTCAGGCAGCACCATGGAGTTTCTTTTTTTTTTGTTCCCGTCTACTTATTTCAGACACTGGGATTGTATATTTTATCTTTTGCATATCCAGTTAGTATGCCCGTGATACTCGTGACACTAGTTCCTGGCACATACTTAGTGATTGTGTAGATTACGTCCGTGCATGCATGTATATTATGGACACACGCCTTATTATGACTGCTTTTGTTTAAAATTGGTTAATTATCATTCGATATTATGATTTCAACTTTATAACTTGGCATGTAACGAAGTAATTAATCGGATAAAGAAGGAACCCTTAGTGAAATGTAGTGTTGTTTTCCTGACCCCGACGTTGGGCGCCATCACGACCTGAGTTAGGATTTTGGGCCGTGACATCTAGGATCAACCACTCTGAGTATTTTCCCTTTTCTCAGGACCTCTCAGATGTTGCACGTAGACTTAATGAAAAAGCACTAAGGAAACGACCTATGGAAGATATCCATGAAACCTTCACACACAAAAAATCTAAAAACTCACCTCTCAAGTTCTGGAATCAGACCTCAATTTTGGGGACACACCCTACATGGACGCCTTCATATCCTTCAAAGACAAACCTACAGCCCATGGCAGATTTATTGATCTAAGTGTCATGGAGAGCCTCGACAGCATTGTGTTGGAGTCCTTGGTTCTTGGCAAATGCATTGTGTTTGATTGTACTTTGTTTGACTCTATTTTTCAGTATAATTGTTTTGGTTTGTCTATGTTGTTTAAGAATAACCTGGCCTGAGGATTTTTAGATTTTTTTTATCAAGCAAAAAGTTGTATAGATGAGTCACCCTCTAAATCCATTCCTAGTCTGTTAGGACCTAGTGATGTTTATTTTGAAACTCGTGTCCTAGCACACATTGTAGAAATCACTCTTATCCCAAGAACATGATACTTCTCTACATTTTCCCAATGTGATACCTTCTTTTTATATTGTCTTCTAACTAAGCATAAGGTCATATTATCTTCTTGGGTCATCACTTTCACGATAGAGAGTGCCTATGATCCTACGAGTCTTCCCTATGGTATGGTCAGTACCCATCTTTTAGAAGCCCACAACATATCTCTTACCAACTATCCCTATGTCACTGTCACCAAGTCACATAACTCCAGAGCATTCGCTAGCATGGGCTACATTGCTCTAAAAGGGACTTGGATAAATAAGCAAGATGGTGAAGCCAGGAATGCTCCTACATACTCAAAAGAAAAAGCCTTTGTGTCTCTTCCCCAGTGCAGGTGATCCCGATCTCTGGGAAAAGTTAGCCTCCATCACTGACAAATTGACTATCATCAAGGATTATCTAACCTCTATGCAAAGTACAATTGAAGATGTCCATGGAGTGTCAAAGGAGACAGGCTCTGATGTGTCCAAGATCAAGGTACATACAATAGAGAATGAAACAAAGAATGCAATAAATACTTTTAATAAGGTCCACAATAGGATTGATGGGATCTCGGTCACAGTGAATGTGAGCTTTGAACGCCTCAAGGAGGCTATATGCAATAGCCTTACCTACTTTCTACATTGTTGATGTATGGTTGTTTAAAACAATTTCTCTTTGCTTCTTTTGTGTCCGATGTTTCAGTCATGGGTTTGTTGATACCCAATTTTTCCTCAAATTATTTTTAAACTTGCATATATGCCTTCAAAATCAGTTTTTATAATGATTGGTATTTTTCTATAATTTTCCCACATTTCTGTTAATTTATTCCAATTTATCCAGTATTTGTATCTCCAATAACTAACCATAAATTGCATTACAAATAACTTCAAAGCATGTCTTGGTTTAATATATCATTTTAGGTCCTATTAAGGCCAAATTATTTCACAAGTTAGCCTAATTAGCATTATATGGCTATAATTGCAATGACTTTGCAATTATAGCCTAATTATGCATTTATGCTATTTTAATTCAATAATTAGTCATTTTATATTTAAATACTAGTTAATCACCTTAATTTCACCTATTTAGCCTTAATTTCATTTTATGTAATTACTAGCTAATTTTATTAATTACTTATCTAATTTTAATGGGTATTTAAAAAATAGCCATCTTTATTTAAATTTTAGCTTAAATTAAACCTGGTCTCTAACCCAATTAAATAACCCATCAGACCCCCAAGCCCAATATTCTATCTACCCGGCCAACTCAGAGTCAATCTTGTCCGTTGATCAAATTTGATCAACGGTCCAGATCTCCCCCTTCCTAATTTAACCCCTAATGACTACCCCCCCCCCCCCAATTCATTTCCCCCGTTCCCATTCTCTCTCAACCGTCTCTCTATCTCCCTCTCTCTATCTTTGGTTCTCTCTAGAACCTTCCACCTTCCCTCCTCTCCGATGGACTCTGTCCATCTTCTCCGGCCACCTCCCTCGCCGGAAACCATGGCCTTTCACCATCTCCTAGCCTCTGCCTCATCCCACGCCGGTTTGACACTACCCTGAGGTCCTTAGGTGAACCTGGAGCGGTTCAACTCCCACATATGGCCTTTCATGCCATTTTCCGGCCATCTCCGGCCGTTCGAGTAAGATCTACGACTTTCCGGCTAAAATCAGTAATATTTTGAGGTTTTCTTATCTTTTCTGGGTTCCCTTCGAAACCCTAACTCTTATAAATTTCCGATTCTTTTAGATCTGTGTATGTTCTGAGCTATTCCGTTGTTTTTTTCAAAGATTCTCCGATTTTCTCTAAAATGGCTCTTCGTTTTCAAACTAGGGTTTCATGACCCATTTTAAACGATTGTTCTATGACTTTTCAGTATTATCCTAAGGTCACTACTGTGTTTTAATGGTTTATTTAAGTTTATGTATCTTATCTGAGTTGTTGTGTTGAAACCCCTAATTTCTAGTCCTAAACCCTAAGTTCCTGATTTTGTCTTTGATAATATGTGTTTGCATCTCATGAGCTTTATGATTCTATGATATTTTACCCTATGTTGTTCATCTATGTCTCTGATCTCTCTTGTTTTTCCGCTTACATTACTGTTCACTCTGTGATTCATGTGAATCCCTAATTTCGTATGATTTCACTACTAGGTTTTCTGGCTTTTTGCCTATTATTTATTTAATTCATGCTAATTTCCTTTAATTGATGTTATTCCTATTCGAATCCCTGATTCTCTGCAATTTTACTTTGTTAGGGTTCCCTATTTATCACTTTTGCTTATATTGTGTTCATTCCGCTCATGCATAGAAGTCTATAGTAATTAGTAATATTTTCTATTATTTGAATCTTTGATTCCTTGTGATTGAAAACCTTTACTGATTTCCTATGGGGATATTCTTACTAATTTCCGACCTTTAGTTTATTTCTTATCTTGTTACATGATTAACTTACTGTCAATTGATTCCTATTTCCTTAATTAGAATCTGATAAACCTAGCCTAATTACCTGCTTTATACTTGCACTGTTTGAATATTCCTTTAAGCTATATATGGTGTCTTTCCTTATTTGTTACTCACTGTTTGAATAACTCCCTTAATTATGGGAGTACTTGGGCTGATTTCACTCTCATTGATACCAAGTTCCATAATTGTTTATTGATTCCGATTTTTACCTTACTTTTTACCCAGCTTTCAAAACTATATATATGCATACTCTTCTCTCATTAGACGAGACAAACTCACTGGTTCAACAACTCTCTCTCTCATAACTAAACTCTCTATTCTCTCTTCTGTGCTACTTGCTATTACTTTAAGTTAGCCGGCTGCAAGCCAAGGCTAACTATTGTGCTCTTCTATTTCCTACTTTGTATTACTGCCTTCACTTCACTGGTATGTTCTAATTCAAATCATTTCTCAAACCAACATGTTTCTATTGTTGCTTCAGTTCATTGTGTTTCTGATATGCTGCTACCTCTTATTTTGCTATTCAACATGTAATTAAAGTCCCTACTTCATGCTATGCTTTGTGAACTTAAAATGTGTTTCAATGTTTCTGCTCTATTCTTAGGTTTGTACATTATTTTGATTAGGGGCATACTGTACTGCCTTGGGCTATTTGATACTGTTGTGCTTAGTCTAATCCTATTCTATGCTATACCCAAATTCCCTGAACCCCCTTAAGAGCTTTTATCATATACCTCTTTGTACTTCTGCCTGCTATATGTTTATTACTCTGTACTTTATGTGTCCCCAATCCCTCACTACCTTGTTTGTGTTGGTTAAACCTGCCTTGGTATATTGTTCTGATCGTGAGATGAATGTGTTTTGACTGTCTTACTCTTTTTCAAGCTTTTTAGTGAATAAAGTCCTTTTTGCAAAAATCCTTTTTC
This sequence comes from Nicotiana undulata, assembly GCA_005239495.1. NCBI lineage: Eukaryota > Viridiplantae > Streptophyta > Magnoliopsida > Solanales > Solanaceae > Nicotiana > Nicotiana undulata. The sequence continues at coordinate 8,239 of MDKH01004457.1, forward strand.
TAAAATCAGTCATTCTTGTGTAAAATTGTTTTCCTACTAAACATCTCTTTCAAAACTATGTCAAGCACTCTCACTCTACTCTTAGACTTCTTAAGTTCTGCCCTCTTTGTGTGAGCATTACTTTGGGACCCTTGAGCTCCCTCTGAACTTTGACACACTAAGGCTGGCCCTTCTACACTGCACTTACTCTCTACTGTGGCTATGAAATCTGGGTGTGAGCACTGCCCGGGATCCCTTGAGTTCCTTAGGGATGACATACCCGGATTATGAGAAAAGCCGTGAAACAATACTTGGCATTGAGGACATGGAGATCTTGGCCTATACTGCAGGCTCCCTATAGATAGCTTCTTATTTTCTATTTCAGTTATGTAATTCATATTCAATGGTATGTAATAATTATTTGTAAGACAACTCTGGGGTTGGATAGTGAAAAATGGGAGGGTACTATGTATGTTGTAGCGTAATCAAGGGTAGAAACCATGCTTCCTAGGTTTACTTTCTTCTGTGTGCAGTAGACTCCATGTTTAGGCATAACACAAAGCATGACATGCATTAGATATCATGCTCCCTAGGATTTATATACTATTTTTTCAGCATCTCACCATCACTTAGAACTCCTGTCTCTAAGGAAACTAATAACACCAACATAAATTGTCACTATGTGATTCTTCTTATACTTAAATTCGTTTAGAAATCATGTCTTAGGATAAATGTGCAATCATCATGCTACAACTATGCTACGCACTTAGTGTAACGACTCGGTCGATCGTTACGTAGAATGTGCATTTATTTTCACTGTATTTGCCTTGTCGTAGCTTGGTTAGACTGTTCATGATATGATACAATGGATTAGCTTGGGTTCAGAGTGATTATAGAAGGAATTTAGACACTTAGTCTCTAAAAAAAAGCCTTAGAGTTGGAAAAGTCAACCTAGAGTTGACTTATTGGTAAATGACCTTGGAATGTAGATTTTATGGCTCAGATAGCTTCGTTAGGTGATTTGGGACTTAGGAGTGTGTTCTGAATATTTTTGTGATGTCCGGTATAGAATTAGGATTGAATTGGCGAAAGTTAGTTTTGGTGATTTTTGGTCGGCAGTGGAAAATAGTCTATAGGGGTCGGAATGGAATTCCGACAATTGGAACAGGTTCGTATGGTCATTTTGGATATGTCTGCAAAATTTCAGGTCAATCGGAGTTTTTTTGGGTAGTTTCGGCATCGTTGGTGGAATTCAGAAGTTTCAATGTTCATAGGCTTGAATTCGATGAGTTTTTGGAGTTTTGATGTTGTTTTTGATGTTTCAAAGGGTCGACTAAGTTTGAATGATCATATATGATGCGTTGGTATGTTTGGTTAAGGTCCCGAGGGGCTCGGGCTTAATTTCGGGTGGCGAACGGGGAATTTGGACTTGGCAAAATGCAGCTTTAGCTGCTATTCTGATGTTTTCGCACCTGCGGAAGGGGAGCCGCAAGTGCCATCCCGCAGGAGCACACTTGGCTCCGCAGGTGCGAGAATGGGCTGGGTTGAGGAGTTCTGCAGGTGCGAGGAAATTGTCGCACCTGCGAGGTCGCAGGTGCGGATTTGGGTGGTCCCAGATGAGACCGCAGGTGCGGAAAAATCATCGCACCTACGAAGCCGCAGGTGCGAGAAATGGGTCGCAGGTGCAAAATCACTGTGCAGTAACTATAAAAACTAGCCTTCGCGAATTGTTACCATTTTTCTCAATATTTTATCGGGGTTTGAAGCTTTTGAAGGGTTTCTAAAGAGGGAATTCAATTGTTCTTCGTGGAGATTTGGAGCGCTCGGAGGTCGAATTTCGAGGCAAGGGCACTGCAGAGTAGTGTTTTAGCCGGTTTTGAGGTAAGTAACGTCTTCAACCTTGGAAATGAGGGTTCGAAACCCCAAATTATCTTATAAGTGATGTTAATTAAGGTGACGCACTTGCCAAGTGACGGGCATGTGGGCGTTCACCGAATGTTTGTGGCCGGGCTCACCCCATAAAACTGTTTAAGAGTTGTTTCATACTGATATCGGTACTGTAAAGGTAGAGACTTCCTTGAATATATTAGAAATCATGATAAGTGTAATTGCTAAGGCTTCATGCCAATGTGTTTAGACTGAAACGGTCAATTGTTGCTGTCTCTATCTATAGTTATTTACTATCATGCACACAGTCCTTTTGTAGCATTCATATGTTTCATCATATTTTGCACATTTCTTGAATATACCTCGTGAGTCCTTGATTTCACTTGTTCACGTGTCGACTCCGGTGGGGGATACTGTTGTGGTGGACCGGGTGTACCGATCTTGTGTTATCTATTGGGGGTTTGGAGACCCGGGCAGACTTATTATTTCTTAGTATAGTTGACTTCGATGTGATATTGGGCATGTATTGGCTATCTCCGTGCCATGTTGTTCTTGACTGTCACGCTAATACCGTGACCTTAGCCATGCCCGGATTGCCGATAATTCAGTCAAGAGGTTCGGTGGAGTATGCGCCTAGTAGGGCGATTTCCTATCTAAAGGCTCAGCGTATGATTGGGAAGGGATGTGAGTCTTATCTGGCCTTTGTGAGGGATGTTAGTAGTGAGGCTCCTTCTATTGATTCTGTTCCTGTGGTCCGTGAGTTTCCGAATGTATTCCCTGCAGACCTGCCAGGCATGACACCTGACAGGGACAGGACATTAACTTTGGTATTGACTTGTTACCAGATACCCAGCCTATCTCCATTCCGCCTTACCGCATGGCCCCAACAGAGTTGAAGGAATTGAAGGAGCAACTTCAGGAACTCCTTGATAAGGGGTTCATTCGGCCTAGTGTTTCACCTTGGGGTGCGCTGGTGCTAATCGTGAAGAAGAAGGATGGTTCTATGCGCATGTGCATTGACTACAGGCATCTGAATAAGGTTACGGTGAAGAACCGGTATCTATTGCCTCGCATTGATGACTTATTTGATCAGCTTTATGGAGCTAAGGTGTTCTCCAAGATTGACTTGAGATCGGGGTATCATCAGTTGAAGATTCGGGATTTTGACATTCTGAAGACTGCTTTCAGGACCAGATATGGTCACTATGAGATTTTGGTTATGTCTTTTGGGCTGACCAATGCCCCGGCTGCGTTCATGCATTTGATGAACAGCGTGTTTCAGCCTTACCTTGATTCATTCGTTATTGTGTTCATTGACGACATCCTGGTTTATTCTCGTAGCCAGGAGGAGCACGCTTAGCATTTGCGGGTTGTGTTGCAGAGGTTGAGAGAGGAAAAGCTTTATGCAAAGTTCTCCAAGTGTGAGTTCTGGCTTAGTTTGGTATCTTTCTTGGGTCACGTTGAGTCTAGTAAGGGTATTCAGGTGGACCCGAAGAAGATAGAGGCGGTGCAGAGTTGGCCTAGACCGTCCTCAGCTACAAGTATTAGAAGTTTTCTTGGCTTGGCGGGTTCTTACCTTCGCTTTGTGGAGGGATTCTCTTATATTGCTTCACCACTGACGAGATTGACCCAGAAGGGTGCTCCATTCAGATTGTACGATGAGTGTGAGGAGAGCTTTCAGAAGCTCAAGTCACATTGACCACAACTCCGGTATTAGTTTTGCCTACTGGTTCGGGTTCTTACACAATCTATTGTGATGCTTCTAGGGTTGGCTTGGGAGCGGTTTTGATTCAGGACGGTAGGGTGATTGCCTACGCATCCAGACAGTTGAAGGTGCACGAGAAGAATTATCCAGTGCACGATCTTGAGCTAGCTTCTATTGATCATGCTTTGAAGATTTGGCGTCATTATTTATAAGGGGTTCAGTGTGAGATTTTTACTGACCATCGCAGTTTGCAGTATCTGCTGAGGCAGAAGGATTTGAATTTGGGTCAGAGGAGATGGTTGGAGCTTCTCAACGATTATGACCTCATTATCCTGTACCACCCGGGGAAGGCCAATGTAGTGGCTGATGCCCTGAGTTGCCGAGCAGGGAGTTTGGGAAGTCTAGCCTATCTTTCGGCAGCGAAGCGGCCCTTAGCACGTGATGTTCAGGCCTTAGCAAGGCAGCTGGTGAGATTGGATTTTTTAGTGTCTCCGCGGGTGTTAGCTACCATGGCGTCCCGGTCTTCTCTATATGATCAGATTAGAGCACGCCAGTATGATGACTGTCATTTGTTGGTTCTTCAGGACAAGGTCCGTCGACTTGATGTCAGGGATGTGACTATTGATGATGACGGGGTTATGAGGATTCATGGCCGTATTTGTGTGCCCGACATAGATGGTCTTCGAGAGTCGATATTGGCAGAGGCCAATAGCTCGCGGTATTCCATACATTCGGGTGCCGCGAAGATGTACCAGGACCTGAGAGAACAATATTGATGGAGGCGGATGAAGAGAGATATTGTGGAGTATGTAGCACGGTGCCTCAACTGTCAGCAGGTCAAGTATGAGCACCAGAGGCCAGGTGGGTTACTTCAGGAGTTAGTCCTTCCGGAGTGGAAGTGGGAGCGGATCACCATGGACTTTGTAGTTGGTCTTCCACAGACTTCGAAGATATTTAACGCTATTTAGGTTATTGTGGATCGCCTGACCAAGTCTGCTCACTTCATTCCTGTCATTACTACTTATTCTTCGGAGAGGTTAGCTGGTATTTACATCAGGGAGATTGTCCGAGTGCATGGGGTCCCCGTTTCTATTATTTCTTATAGAGGTACTCAGTTCACATCTCAGTTTTGGAGGGCTACGCAGAGAGGTATGGGTACTCAGGTAGAGATGAGCACAACATTTCATCCCCAGACCGACGGGCAGTCAGAGAAGACTATTCAGATCCTAGAAGACATGTTGCGTGCCTGTGTGATTGATTTTGGTGGTTCGTGGGATCAGTTTCTGCCATTAGCAGAGTTCGCATATAATAACAGCTACCAGTCTAGTATTCAGATGGCGCTGTACGAGGCTTGATATGGTAGGAGGTGAAGATCTCCGGTTGGTTGGTTTGAGCCCGGTGAGGCTAGGTTGTTAGGCCCAGATTTGGTTCAGGATGCATTGGAGAGGGTGAAGTTGATTCAGGAGCGACTTCACACGGCTCAGTCCAGACAGAAGAGCTACGAAGACCGGAAGGTTCGGGATGTGTATTTCATGGTGGGTGATAAGGTACTGCTGAAGGTGTCACCCATGAAGGGTGTTATGAGGTTCGGGAAGAGGGGAAAGCTTAGTCCCCGGTTCATTGGTCCTTTTGAGGTGCTTCAAAAGGTTGGAGAGATGGCTTATAGACTTGCCTTGCCACCCAGCTTGTCGAGTGTTCATCCGGTGTTTCATGTGTGAATGCTCAGAAAATATGTTGGTGACCCGTCTCATGTGTTAGATTTCAGCACAGTTCAGCTCGAGGGGATATGTCATATGAGGTGGAGTTAGTAGCAATTTTGGCTCGTGAGGTCTGAAGGCCGAGATCTAAGGAGATAGCATCAGTGAAGGTGTAGTGGAGAGGTCAGCCAGTGGAGGAGGCTACTTGGGAGATCGAGCGGGAGATGCAGAACAAATATCCTCACTTGTTTGAGACTCGAGGACGAACGTTTGTGTAAGAGGGGGAGAGTGTAACGACCCAGTCGGTCGTTACGTAGCACGTGCATTTATTTTTACTGTTTCTGCCTTCTCGTAGCTTTGTTAGACTGTTCATGATATGATAGAATTGATTAGCTCGGTTTCAGAGTGATTATAGAAGGAATTTAGACACTTAGTCTCTAAAAAATAGCCTTAGAGTTGGAAAAGTCAACCCGGAGTTGACCTATTGGTAAATGACCTCGGAATGTGGATTTTATGGCTTGGATAGCTTCGTTAGGTGATTTGGGACTTAGGAGTGTATTCGGAATATTTTTGTAATGACCGGTGTAGAATTAGGCTTGAATTGGCAAAAGTTAGTTTTGGCGATTTTCGGTCGGCAGTAGAAAATAGGCTATCGGGGTTGGAATGGAATTCTGACAGTTGAAACAGGTTTGTATGGCCATTTGGGATATATCTGCAAAATTTCAGGTCAATCAGAGTTGTTTTTGGTAGTTTCGGCATCGTTGGTGGAATTTAGAAGTTTTAAAAGTTCATAGGCTTGAATTCGATGTGTTTTTGGAGTTTTGATGTTGTTTTTGATGTTTCAAAGGGTCGACTAAGTTTGAATGATCATATATGATGCGTTGGTATGTTTGGTTGGGGTCCCGAGGGGCTGGGGCTTGATTTCAGGTGGCGAACGGGGAATTTGGACTTGGCAAAATGCAGCTTTAGCTGCTGTTCTGATGTTTTCGCACCTGCGGAAGGGGAGCCGCAGGTGCGGTTCCGCAGGAGCAGACTTGGCTCCGTAGGTGTGAGAATGGGCTGGGTTGAGGAGTTCCGCAGGTGCGAGGAAATTGTCGCACAAGCGAGGTCGCAGGTGCGGAAGAATCATCGCACCTGCGAAGCCACAGGTGCGAGAAATGGGTTGCAGGTGCGAAATCACTGTGCAGTAAGTATAAAAACCAGCCTTCGCAAATTGTAACCATTTTTCTCAATATTTTATCTGGGTTTGAAGCTTTTGAAGGTTTTTTGAAGAGGGAATTCGATAGTTCTTCGTGGAGATTTGGAGCGCTCAGAGGTCGAATTTCGAGGCAAGGGCACTGCGGAGTAGTGTTTTAGCCAGTTTTGAGGTAAGTAACATCTTCAACCTTGGAACTGAGGGTTCGAAACCCCAAATTATCTGATAATTGATGTAAATTAAGGTGACGCACTTGCCAAGTGACGGGCATGCGGGCGTTCACCGAATGTTTGTGGCCGGGCTCACCCCATGGCAATGTCTAAGGTTTGTTTCATACTGATATCGGTACTTTGAAGGTAGAGACTTCCTTGAACATATTAGAAATCATGATAAGTGTAATTGCCAAGGCTTCATGCCAATGTGTTTAGACTGAAACGGTCAATTGTTGATGTCTCTATCTATAGTTATTTACTATTATGCACACAATCCTATTGTAGCATACATCTTAACGCCTCAGTCTCAACATTTGTTAGTTATATTGCTTTATTATTGTTTGGGCTGAATTATACATATTTGAGAGCATTGTGAGTGAGACTTGAAAGTATTGACTGAGTGAGGCCTATAGTCGGATTTTTGAGACAGTTATGAGATAGGACTGCACACCGCAGCGATCCTTGAATCATACCTTCGTTGGTTTGATATAGCGCTTGGGATGATAGGAGCCCCTCCGGAGTCTTTACACCCACCGTGAGCACACAAATATTGATGGATGGATCTTCCCTGGACATGGATCTTGTCCGAGTGATATGTTCCGGAGATGGATCTTCTCCGTGGGGCTGGATTGGCCTATCTTTTTCCTCAGTACCGAGTGACTATGTCACTGTGTTTACCCATATTCTGGGATGGATTTTCCCTGGGCCTGATGGCCAATTCGAGTACTGAGTGGACTTCCTTATGAGAGTAGATACTGTATACATAGCATTACCGATTTTACACGAACATATGCAAGTTTACAGATATAACTCAGTGCATTTATCTTACTTTCTACTATATTACTTTCATGTTCAAACTATATGTTGTTGTTCAAATTAGCGGAGGTTTAGTCCGTCACTACCTCTCAGCCCGTAGGTTGTTTTCGTTACTTATTGAGTTGGTGTACTCACGTTATACCCTGCACCTTGTGTGCAGATCCAGGTACATTGAGATCCAGCTCTGGTCAGTGAGTCACAGCAGTTTCATCAGAGTTGACGAGGTAGCAGCTGGCGACCGTGATCTCGTCATCTTTTCTCTTATTCTACCTGTCGTATTACTTTTAGACTATGTTGATCATTTCCCTCCTTTTTGGGTCTTGTTTATGTACTAGTAGCTCATGACTGCGTGACACCGGATTCGAGGCTGTAGTATTTAAATTTTGCTTTCCTTCCTTAAATTGTTTCCAAATTATGAATTTCCACTATTAATGATTTTGATTTACCAAAAAATGTGCATTTTCTCCAATAACTGTACTAGAACTGTTATAGTTAGGTGGCTGGCCTGGTTCCACGACAGGCGCCATCATGACTCCGAAATTGGGTCGTGACACTTAGAAATCCTGTTTTTAGGTAAACAACATTAAAATAAACTATCACTTCTGCCTATTCTAAAGTTGTGCATAATTCGATGTGCATTTAGAAATCTTGTTTTAAGTTATTCTGCATGTCTCTGCATTAGATATCATGTTCTAGGATCATATTCGCCCAATTACACTTAGCCTAATTACTGAAGTATGAAACAGTTCACTTCGCCAGACCAAATAGTAATTAATCTCTGTATATTATGCCGTACTCAGAACTACATGCTCTTAGGTAGAACAACCTAAAAGTGCCTACAATTCTGGATAACTGTTGCATATGATCCCATGCCTAGGCAAGCCATAGGTAATCAACCATAAAAAAATAAAAATAAAATTGGAGCTGCCTTTTTGTGATTATTGTTTAACTATCAGTATGTTTAAAACCAGTAGGCAAAACTGATTAGGACTTCCTCTCTGATTTATGAAAAAATTTGTCCCTCTGTGTTGTTACCACTTAGATACCATGTTTAGGATATGAATTACACCCAGACCTTAATTGTGTTTGAGTCATGTTGATTACTTGCATTATTTGTGGAGGTATTTGAGCCCCCTTTCATGTTTATGTGTTACCCCCTATCTGCAATCCTATTTGTTTCTCTATATGTCGCACTAGTAGTTTACCTTTAAACCTGAGGGTTTGCCTAGTTACCCCCCCCCCCCCCCCCTTTATAGGATAGAAGTCCTAAACTCCTCCGGGACTAATAGGAAGGGACGGGTAACAACATGCAATAGAGGTCAAGAACAACACTTGCTTTAATTATCTTTATGGGGTGGGAAAGGGTAGATATGGATATGATGACCGGTGCGTTAATACCACGTGTAGCCCCTCTTCGAGGAGTAACATACCGTGTATTGCATTGATGTAATCCATATTATAAACAAACCTAAGATACCCCTTTACTCCCATAAACATGCTTAGATTATAATTCTTTTCAAAATCTAGTTCTCCATCAACTGTTTTCAAATGTATGTGTACTTAGAATAAAATCCCCTATTATTTGAACCATATTTGTTTATTTGCTAATTGTACAAATTTCACAAGAGCTATTTGGCCGGGAACCACACTTGTGGATCCTGAGGGGTGCCACAAACCTTCCCCTTAGGATAATTTCAATCCTTTACCCTATCTCTGGTTATCCAACTTAGTTGTAAATGAAACCCAATAGGTTCCCTAACGCACCTTCAAATCGTTAGGTGGTGACTCTTCAAATAAATAAACCTCTTTCCCGAAAGGAATGAGTTGTCCCAACCAATGTCATTAAACCCTTTTAAACCAGGCCCCGAAAGTAGTGCTTGGGGAAAAAAGAGGGCGCGACAGCATGACGACTCTGCTGGAGATTTCAGGCTTTTACCATTTTCAAATTGCTTTGTGAATTTTCACCTCTTCCCATGAGTAATTACTTGTTTATTTCCTTTAAGAATTTAATTTGTCTCAAAAGTAACTGACATATCTTTCTTGTTTCCTTCCTTCGTAACTGCTTTAAATTTTAAACTGTTGTATTTACTACTTTCATAAACGTGCAAATACGTGACTACGTGTTTACTATTTATTGCATCATTCATGATCCAACATTCATACTTCACTCGTGTAAAACAAAATCCTATAGCAACGCTTGATGAGTGGTCGTGCCCTTCCTATATCATTACCCCTTAAATTCGGAAAGGCTTTTTGCGGTAAAACTAGTTGATCAGCGGTGCAGTCGACGGTTCCGTGCCTTTCCCCATCGAGTTGTCCGCTCAAGGGTACTTGTCTAAAACCCCATAGAAAACCTTACCCCATTATCTTGTAGCATGCATCATGGTCAAACTTAGCCAGGCTAACCTGTTGTCCGCACAATAGCATTTAAGATAGCCTTGTCAAAAAGTCCACTGGGTTTCCAAAAACCCAAATGGACATCACCATGTTCTATGCATTTATTCGGAGAATTAAATTCTTCATGATAATTGTTGATGTTAAATAGTCGAGTCTGGTGGGGGTAAGGGCCTAACCTTGTTTACCTTATAGAAATATGAGGCACGAAGTCCCCAGATTCGGCATGGTCAGCAATATCAACCCAAAATTACTATGTTGTTGGGAAGATCTGCATTCCAGTGACAAAACCCTCGTCAAGAAATATATAGGTAATCTACCATCCCTCATGGATATCCATCCTAACAACATGATGATAGATGTCGTTACTCTATTTTGGGACTGGGAAAGGGCCGTCTTCCGCTTTAGGAACATCGAAATGACACCTTTGTTAGAGGAAATAGGAGGATTGACCGGTCTAGCTTAGGAAACTCCGGGTTTGCTAATGCCAGAGAACCTCACAAGCAAGGGTTTCTTAGAAATGATGGGTCTGAAGAAGAACGCAGAATTGGGATGCCTGAAAGAATCGTACATTCCTTTTGACTACCTATATGAAAGGTACGACCATAGTAAATCATATAGTACCTTCCATGATGAATTTGCCATCACATCCTTGGGACACATCCATCGCAGGGTATTCGTCTTCATGTTTTGCTTCCTAGGTCTAATCGTATTTCCAATGAAGAAAGAAAGAATCCATACTAGGTTGGCTATGGTAACCAAGACACTAATTGAGGGAATTGGTGGGCAAAACTTTAGCATCGTGCCCATGATCATTTCAGACATATATCGAGCCTTAGAGAAGTTCCAAAGAGGAGAAAAACACTTCAAGGGTTGCAATTTATTACTACAGATTTGGCTTTTGGAACATCTCCAAAAGGGCCAATACCTACAAGAGATTCAGCGAAGGGCGTGGAATGACCACATCGCTTTCCACCATCCAAAGCGAATGACCTACATCCCTGACATGTTTGCTCAACCTGAGAATGCCAAAGAATGGGTTGAGCTCTTTGATAATCTGACTGAAGAGCAAGTCCAATGGATGTTCGAATGGTTTCCAACAGAAGAGCTCATCGCCCGGTCCAGAGATGCACCATTCCTGATACTGATTGGTCTAAGAGGAACATACCCTTACGTCCCTCTCCGGGTTATGAGACAAGCAGGTAGGAAGCAAGTCATACCAAGGGTCGACGAGATGAGCCATTTACGAGCTGACTTCCAAAATGATGACAGTCCTCATAAGTGCCAATCCCAACACATGTGGCACTACAAGATCGTAACGGAAAAAGACACCATTGAGCCAAACATATATCACGCCGGTTGCTCCCCTTTCTCTTCGGGATGGTTGGAAGACAATTGGGATGGTCTGGGCAAGACAAGGTTCGTTCGAGGCCACTGGATTATAGATGAAAAGGCCGAGGCACAGGTCAAATACAACCAACTGCGCAAAAGAATCCGTGAATGAGAGAGTGAGCACCGAGAAATACATGAGTCCAACAAGCAGCTGATTGAGGAATGGAAAGACATGGCCATCAGTACCAACAAGAGGCTAGGGTACTTAGAGCGAGGCATAGTCGAGCTGGAAGACAAATTAATCAAAAGGTTTGAAGATTGTCAAAAGGCTGAAGGGACTGAAGGTGGACATCTAGCCAGAGCGTACCTACTGCTGAGACTTCGCGAGCTAGGGTGTAACGACCCAGCCGGTCGTTTTGCGTATTAAGATCCAGTTTCCTTAAATGAAACCTTCCATACCTTCTATTCGTGCTTTATGACTCGCGGGAGCGGGTGGTTCGGGATTTTGGAATGAATTGGATGGTTTAGGAACACTTGGTTCCTTAAGGTTGGCATATTTGGCCAGGTTTGACTTCGGTCAACATTTTGAGTAAACGACCTCTAAATCAAGTTCTGATAGCTCTAGTGGCTCCGTATGATGATTTCGGACTTGGGCGTATGTTCGGCTCGGGTTGTTGATTACCCGGGAGCATTTCGGCGCCCGAAATAGAAATTAGGATTTCCTTAAGTTTAGAATTTGGCCTGGAACGAGACTTCATGCTATCGGGATCCGAATGGAATTTCGGGACCGACAACAGTTCTGTATAGTCATTTATGACTTGTTTGCAAAATTTGGGGTCATTCCGAGTAGTATAGACTCGTTCGGCGTAATGTAATGAATTCTACAATTTCAAAGTTCTTAAGTTTGATTAATTTGGTTATGGGGTTGAATTTTGAGTTTCGTTGTTGTTTTTCATGTTTCGGAAGTTTGAGCGAGTCCGTATCATGAATACATACTTGCCGGTGCATTTGGACAGGGTCCCGGGGGGTTGGGGGTGTTTTAGACCCCCGGGAGCTAAGTTAGAAAAACCAGAAATTTTTCTGTCTGGTTTCCTTCTCTGCGATCGCAGACATCACTCCGCGATCGCATAAGGTCCCCTTCCCAACTCTCTGCGAACGCAGACTCACCCCTGCGATCGCACAACTCACCTACCTACCCCCCCTACTGCATGTTCCTCTCTGTGGTCGCAGACCTCACTCCTACGATCGCATAAGCCCACCTCCCTACCCTCTGCAATCGCAGGCCCCATCTATGCGATCGCATAGTGCTTCCTGGGGGCCAGGGTCATTTGTTCTCCGCGATCGCAGGCCTGATGCCGCGATGGCACTGAAGGTTTTCCTGGGCAGCCTTTAAATGCCCAATTACGGGCTTTCTTCGATCATTTTCCAATTTCCAAACTCCATTAAAGCATCTTAGAGCTGGGGGGAAAGTCTGTCCAAAGCCACTATCATCTAAGGTAATTGACTTCTTCTCTAAATTATCAATTTTTCATGGAATTCATCTAACTTTGTTCTTAAAAATATCAAAATCATGAAATTTAATAGGAATTTCTAGGGCTTTGATAATTAGTGAATTATCCCTTTTTAGCCATGAATTCCTAAATAAATTAGGTAATTACGATCTGGTAAATTCACTCCTTCGAGAATTTACAAAATCCGAACGCATGGGCCAGGGGTCGAATTTCAAAAACCTTCAAGAATGCTATATTTTGGAATTTCTTGTTAACTCTTATTCCTGGAGCATGAATTGACTCAATTATGCTATGTTTGGCTAGTTGTGAGTCGTCTAGAGTAGTTTCGGAATTTCGGGCGCATCTTTTGATCCGGTCCTTGATTCGAGGAGTGCTTTTATCGAGGTGAGTCTCCTTTCTAACCTCGCAAGAGGGAAATTGTCCCTATAGGTAACCTTGTTTGCTATGTGATCTTGTTTGGGGGCTACGTACGCACCGAGTGACGAGAGTCCGTACGTAGTGGCTATTACTGTTTCGTCCGGGTAGTTAGGACACAACATGTTCATTGTTTTTCCCTATTGTAGCATAGCTATGACTTGTATACTTGTGTGATTGGTATTATTTTATTTGAACGTCGTGATACCTGGCTTGATTTAAGAGTGATGATATATTATATTGTGGGATCGGGTCGTACGCCACGACAGAGTGATGATTGATTATATTGTGGGATCGGTCCGTACGCCACGGCGAGACTGAGACTACCAGGGTGGGATCGGGTCGTACGCCACGGCGAGATTGAGACAACCAGGGTGGGATCGGGCCGTACACCACGGCAAGATTGAGACTACCAAGGTGGGATCGGTCCGTACGCCACAGCGATATTGAGTACCATATGGGAGCGGGCCGTACACCATGCCGGATACCAATTTGTTTGATTTGAGATTGTTATTTGATGCCGGAAATTGATATACTTGATTATTTGTTTTACTTGCCTACATTTTCTTTACATCCTGCTTACTTTGCGACTTTTGGACCTTAGTGAGTATCGAGTCGACCTCTCGTCACTACCTTTTCGAGATTAGACGGGATACTCACTGGGTACATATTTATATATATATATATATGTACTCATGCTGCACTTTCTTTCCTTTTCTGTACTTGACTGTACAGGTCCGACGGCTGGTCCATCTGATTTTCAAGTCGGTGCCAGATATTGATAGCGTGGTCATACTTCGCGGTGAGCTGCTTTCCTGGCGACTTCCTAGAAGCACCTTGGAGTTTCTTTTGTTATGCTCTCTATCTATTTCATCCAGACTGAGACCCTGTATATGTTGTAGTCATTGTATATTCAGTAGTTGCCCGTGACACTCGTGACACTAGTTCCTAGCACACACGCGTTATATATATTTGTTTTGGCGTTTTGGGTTGTATATCTATGTGTATATTTTATTTCGGCCTTGTACCTTCTATGATTTTACCTTCACTCAAGGCTAGTATCATGTTAGTTGTCATAAACTGGTAATCATTGACTTGTTGATCGAATGGGAACGATATCACTTAGCGAAAGTTATATCGGCTTGCCTAACCCCGTTGTTGGGCGCCATCGCGACCGGAATTAGGATTTTGGGTCGTAACAACGTGGTATCAGAGCCTTAGGTTCACGTAGTCTCACGAGTCACAGGCAAACCCAGTAGAGTCTTGCGGATCGGTACGGAGACGTCTATACATATCTTCAGGAGGCTACAGGGTGTTAAGAAACTCCTTTTGTTCATATCTTATCGTGCAACCGATGATGTACTCAAACCTGTTCTTCTATTCTCTCACAGATGGTGAGGACGCGTGCGTCACATGTTCCTGATCCAGGAGAGGCTTCTACCCCCGCCGCTCGAGGCCTTGGTAGGGGTAGGGGTAGGGCTCCTGTTCGTAGTAGGGGCAAGGGCGTCCTAGAGCGGTACTGGTTGCGACGATTGGGTATAATTTTCCCACATTTCTATCACATTTATCCAGTATTTTTATCTCCAATAACTAACCATAAATTGAATTACAAATAACTTCAAAGCATGTCTTGGTTTAATATATAATTTTAGGTCCTATTATGGCCAAATTATTTCACAAATTAGCCTAATTAGCATTATTTGGCTATAATTGAAATGACTTTGCAATTATAGCCTAATTATATATTTTACGCTATTTTAATTCAATAATTAGTCATTTTATATTTAAATACTAGTTAATCACCTTAATTTCACCTATTTAGCCTTAATTTCATTTTATGTAATTACTAGCTATTTTTATTAATTGTTTATCTAATTTTAATGGGTATTTAACAAATATCCATCTTTATTTAAATTCTAGCCTAAATTAAACCTGGTCTCTAACCCAATTAAATAACCCATCAGACCCCCAAGCCCAATATCCTATCTACCCGGCCCAACTTAGAGTCAATATTGACCGTTGACCAAATTTGATCAACGGTCCAGATCTCCCCCTTCCTAATTTAACCCCTAATGACTACCCTCCCCCTCCTCATTCATTTCCCTCAATCCCATTCTCTCTCAACCGTCTCTCTATCTCTGATTCTCTCTAGAACCTTCCACCTTCCCTCCTCTCCGATGGACTCTGTCCATCTCCTCCAGCCACCTCCCTTGCCGGAAACCATGGCCTCTCACCATCTCCTAACCTTTTCCTCATCCCACGCCGGTTTGACACAACAACCCTGAGGTCCTCAGGTGAACCTGGAGCGGTTCAACTCCCACCTATGGCCTTTCATGCCATTTTCCGGCCATCTCCGGCCATTCGAGTAAGATCTACGACTTTCCGGCTAAACCGGTAATATTTTGAGGTTTTCTTATCTTTTTTGGGTTCTCTTCGAAACCCTAACTCTTAAAACTTTCCGATTCTTTTAGATCTATGTTAGATCTGTGTATGTTCGGAACTATTCCGTTGTTTTTCTCAAAGATTCTCTGATTTTCTCTAAAATGGCTCTTCGTTTTCAAACTAGGGTTTCATGACCCCTTTTAAATGATTTTTCTATGACTTTTCAGTATTATCCTAAGGTCTCTATTGTGTTTTAATGGTTTATTTAAGTTTCTGTATCTTATCTGAGTTGTTGTGTTGAAACCCCTAATTTCTAGTCCTAAACCCTAAGTCCTTGATTTTGTATTTGATAATATGTGTTTGCATCTCATGAGCTTTATGATTCTCTGATATTTTACTCTATGTTGTTCATCTATGTCTCTAATCTCTCTTGCTTTTCCGCTTACATTACTTTTCACTCTGTGATTCATGTGAATCCCTAATTTCGTATGATTTCACTACTAGGGTTTCTGACTTCTTGCCTATTATGTATTTAATTCATGCTAATTTCCTTTAATTGATGTTATTCTTACTCGAATCCCCGATTCACTACAATTTTACTTTATTAGGGTTCCTGATTTATCTCTTTTTCTTATATTGTGTTCATTCCGCTCATGCATAGAAGTCTATAGTAATTAGTAATATTTTCTATTATTTGAATCCCTGATCCTTGTGATTGAAAACCTTTATTGATTTCCTATGGGGGATATTCTTACTAATTTCCAACCTTTAGTTTATTTCTTACCTTGTTACATGATTAACTTACTGTCAATTGATTCCTATTTCCTTAATTAGAATCTGATGAACCTAGCCTAATTACCTACTCTATACTTGCACTGTTGGAATATTCCTTTAAGCTATATATGGTCTCTTTCCTTATTTGTTACTTACCGTTTGAAAACCTCCTTAATTATGGGAGTACTTGGGTTGATTTCACTCTGATTGATACCAAGTTCTATAATTGTTGATTGATTCTGATATTTACCTTACTTTTCACCCAGCTTTCAAAACTATATATGTGATGACCCAAAGGGTCATCTTATTAATTAAGACTCGATTCCAGACTCCATGGCCTTCAAAAGACTAATTTTAACTATCTCAAATGTGCGTGCACATTCCAGGCGTGAAACCGGAAAGTTTTTATGTGAAAATGCGAGAACTAGAAATTTCTAGAGTTACAACTTGATTCTAGTTGACTTTGGTCAACCTTTTGAGTAACGGACCCGGATCTATGTTTGGATGATCCCGAGAGGTCCGCATTAAAATATGAGACTTGGGCGTATGCCCGAAATTGAATCTCGAGGTCCTTAGCCTTATAAAAACTATCTTGAAGAAAATTATTATGCAGGTTAATTCAAGAAAATAAAAAAAATTAAATAATATGTAAAATTTATGATATCGAGCAGTATGTTGGTTCCGGAGCCCGGAACAAGTTTGTTATGTTGTGTAAGACTTATTTGTGAAGTTTTATGAGAATCGGAGTTGATTTGATGTAATTCGGACATCTGGTTGAAAAGTTAGAAATTTGAGTGTTCTTGAGAAAATCTTGAGTTTGAGGCTAAATCTGTGGATTTTGATGTTAGTTTGATGATTTGATTTTACGAACAATTCTGTATGATGTGTTTAGATGTGTGTTCATGTATGGTCGAAGCCCCGAGGGCTTGGATGAGTTTCAGATAAGTTTAGGCTATGTTGCGCTTGTTTTTTATGCTTCATTGTCGCTTCTTCAAGATTAAAATGACACCACACCAAGAAAATTAACTCCAAATTTAGTTTTTATTGAACCATTAGATCCGTATCGAAATTTCAGATCCATAGGAAAAATAATCATCGAATTTGGACGTCATATGAGAAAGTTATGCCAATTTTAGTGTCAGAAAAATACTGCTGGTGACGGATGTCGCAAATGCGAACTTCGGGTCGCAAATGCGACATCCGCAACCTATTAAAGGAGCTTTTTGACGGGATTTTCACCCATTCTTCAATTCTCTCAAACCCTAAACCTCCATAGGTGATTTTTCAAAGACCCAAACTTCTCCAAATCATTGTTAAGTGATCTCTAACTAATTTCTTTCAATTCCTAACAACTTTTAACAAGATTTCAACCAAAAATCTAGATTTTTCATGGTAAAAATTGGGATTTTGGGTAGAACTTTTGAATTTCAACTTTTGGGGAATTGGACCTCGAATTGAGGTTGAATTCCAATACCAATTGTATATTCGTGCTCGGGGGAGAATGAGTAAACGGGTTTTGGTCCGATCTCGAATTTAGACCAAGTGGGTCCAGGGTCGATTTTTGAAATTGAATAGGAAAACTTAGGAAAACCACTGCTTTTCAATAAAGATGATTCCTTTAGGATATGGTTGATAACATTGAACAAATTGTAATTATATTTGAGCGTATTAGAAGCAAATTCTAAAGGAAAGGCAGTGCGAGAGTAGTGAATTGCTAGTGAGATCGAGGTAAGTGTTTGTTCTAACTTTGGCTTGAGAGAATAGGAGTCCCTACTTATTTGCTATGTGAAATGCATGGGTGTGGTGTATAGGTGAGGTGACGAGTATCTATGCACCACCCACTTTGTCTATTAAGCATGATCCCTTCCCCGTCCCAACTTAATTGATTTTTGTCCAAATTATTCTATGGCTATCTAGCGTTGTTGTCTTGTTGGTTTCATTATTGATAATATTAAGAAAGTGATGAGGAATACAGTTTAACTATCTTATGATTGTTGAAGTTTACGTGATTGTGTGGTTTCAATTGATTGTTGCCAATTGTTGTGACGAGTGATATAAAGAGTATTGGTTGTTTATTGAGTTCTCTTGTGGGACAATTGATTGAGCAGTTTGGTGTTGTTTTACGAAGTTTATATATATATATATATATTCACATTGATGTTCCTTTGATATATTGTTGGAAGAAGATGTTGTGAAAGGTTTGGCATTTGTTGTGAAAGCTTTATACTTTAATATAAGGTAGTGATGTATTGTGGAAACCGAAATGTTGTGAAAGGCTTGGCCTGAATTATGAAATTTATGAATAAATTGATATGATATGTCTGGTGGGAGCGGGTTGCACGCCGCAACAAGGAGTGATAAAGGTGGACATGTGGGATCGGGTTGCACACTGCAACATGAGTAATAAGGGTGATATATTTAGGGAGGAGAAATAAGGGAGGACAGGCGGGAGCGGGTTGCACGCCGCAACAAGGAGCGATAAGGGAGGACATTTATATTTTTTTTACTGATTTTCAAAGAAAATAAAGATTTGAAAAGCTCAATGTTTATTTTTACTGTTTTGTTTTTTTTTAAAATAAAGATTTTAAACTTTCTATTTTATATTATTATTTTTCATATTTTGGCACAACTTTTATTCAAAGATAAAGTTTTAAAACTTGAAATTTTTTGAGAATTGGTTATAGCTGAGGCCTGAAAGAGGCGGTTGTGTTATTATATTATTGTTGCAGCATTTGAATTGATGTGTTTAGATTTCCTTCCTGTTTTATAATTATTGTCTCAGTTATATTTTCTTGTTCGTGTAGAATTATTTTGTTGTGTTATCGTATATATATATATATATATATATATTAATATCACAGGTTTATTGTTAAAAGGCTGGCCTTAGCCTCGTCACTACTTCGTCGAGGTTAGGCCCGACACTTGCTCAGTACATGGG
This sequence comes from Nicotiana undulata, assembly GCA_005239495.1. NCBI lineage: Eukaryota > Viridiplantae > Streptophyta > Magnoliopsida > Solanales > Solanaceae > Nicotiana > Nicotiana undulata. The sequence continues at coordinate 27,475 of MDKH01004457.1, forward strand.
GTTGGTTGTACTGATACTACACTTTGTGCTCATTTGCACAGATCTAGGTATTGATCAGATATAAGAGATTTTAGTAGTTGATGTCACTGCTCGCAGACACGAGATAGATCTGCTAGCGTCCGCAGATTCTTGGAGTCTTCACTCACTTTCGGACACTGTTTTATTTCTTACAAAATAGATATACAGTTCTTTTAGCCCATTATTTTTAGCATTCTTAGTAGTTCGTGAATTGTGACACCAGACCTTGGGTAGTTATGAAATTAGCATTAGTTGATGGCTCGTCTGTTACTTTGAATATTAATCTTGATTGCATTTATGGAGATATATTAGATTTTGTGTTTATTTGGATTTGTTCGTTAGAGTGGAAAGTAAAGTTATAAACAAAATGATTGTATAATTTTCTAACATTGGCTTGCCTAGCAAGTATAGCGCCATCACGATCCCTGGGGTTGAAAATTTGGGTAGTGACAATATATATGCATACTCTTCTCTCATTAGAGGAGACGAACTCACTGGTTCAACAACTCTCTCTCTCACAACTAAACTCTTTATTCTCTCTTCTGTGCTACTTACTATTACTCTATGTTAGCCGGCTGCAAGCCAAGGCTAACTATTGTGCTCTCCTAGTTCCTACTTTGTATTAATGCCTTCACTTCACTAGTATGTTCTAATTCAATTCAGTTCTCAAACCAACATGTTTCTATTGTTGCTTCAGTTCATTGTGTTTCTGATATGCTTCTACCTCTTATTTTGCTATTCAACATGTAATTAAAGTCCCTACTTCATGCTATGCTTTGTGAACTTAAAACATGTTTCAATGTTTCTGCTCTATTCTTAGGTTTGTACATTAATTTGATTAGGGGCATACTCTACTGCCTTGGGCTGTTTGATACTCTTGTGTTTAGTCTAATCCTATACTATGCTATACCCCAATTCCCTAAACCCCCTTAAGAGCTTCTATCATATTACCTCTTTGTACTTCTGCATGTTATATGTTTATTACTCTGTACTTTCTGTGTCCCCAATCCCTCACTACCTTGTTTGTGTTTGTTAAACTTGCCTTGGTATACTGTTCTAATCATGAGATGAATGTGTTTTGACTGTCTTACTCTTTGTCAAGTTGTTTTACTGAATAAAGTCCTTTTTGCAAAACTCCTTTTTTTTTAAATCAATCTTTCTTGTGTAAAACTGTTTTCCTACTCAACATCTCTTTCAAAACTATGTCAAGCACTCTCACTCTACTCTTAAACTTCTTAAGTTCTGCCCCTTTTGTGTGAGCATTGCTTTGGGACCCTTGAGCTCCCTCTGAACTTTGACTGTCACGACCCGAAATCCCACCTTCAGGCCGTGACTGCGTCTAACGTTGAACCCGGTAGACAAGCCAACGTGTAAAATTACACTATCATCTTAATACGGAGTTAACAGAAATAACTAGAAACAATTTATAATTTTTAACAACAAAAGTAGATAGATTTCGAGACTAAGTGATAATACAGAATACGACCCATTGCAACAATCCTAGAACCAGGAGTCACTAACTCACGAACTGTCTATAAGAGTGCTAAATACAAAGTCTGAAGAAAATAATACATGAACTGTCTAAGAAACTAGGAGATAAACAAGACAAGATAGGAAAAATAGGGATAGAGAGGACGCCAATGCCCACGAACGCCCGCAGGTCTGCCTCGGAATCTCTGGGGTGGACTAAAGGATAATCCCTCCAACGTTGTCCACTGGGTACGGCTGTGGGATCTGCACAACGTAAAGAAGTGCAGGTGTAGCATCAGTACAACCAACCCCATGTACTGAGTAAGTGCCGAGCCTAACCTCGGCCGAAGTAGTGACGAGGCAAGACTTGACAACGATAATCTACCTGTACAGTTCTACAAGATATAGCACAGAACAAACGCAGAAATAACCAGATAAGCATGGGATACGGGAGCAGTTAATGGGGGTAACAAGTAAGAAATAAGAACAATTAATTAACACATAGGAGAAAGCAAGAAAGCAAATTAACAAGAATGCTAACGTAACAAGTATAAATGCTAGCAATGTATGTAATGGCACGGCATCACCCTTCGTGCTTTTACTCTCTTCCTCACAATGCGATGTATGGTATAAGATAATATAAATCATGGCATGACATCACCCTTCGTGCTTTTACTCTCTTCATCACAATGCAATGTATAATGTGAGGCAATATAAATCATGGCACGGCATTACCCTTCGTGCTTATAATCGATGTAAATCATGGCACGACATTAACCTTCGTGCTTATAATCGATGTAAATCATGGCACGACATTACCCTTCGTGCTTTACACTCTTTCTCACTATCCAATGTATGGTGTGATCAATGTATATCATGGCACGGAATCACCCTACGTGCTTTACACTCTTCCTCACCAAAACAATGACAAATATCAATGGTAAGGAATGCAGCATAGTGGAAATATAGTTTAAAATCACCCGACAAGGGGAAAACATCAATTAATATCCCAACAATTGCCCAACAAGGGTCTCAGCTATAACCAATCTCTTCAACATACATATCCTTAACAAATGGGTTCCCAACCGAACCAATACATCATAAGTTCATCAACCAAGTCTTCCAACCACAAACAACTCCGAAGTAGAGAATTTTCATAACATAATGAATCATGGAAGTAGCAACGAGGTTTCTATCAGAAATAGACTCACGGGCATGC
>MDKH01192503.1:0-56345 GCA_005239495.1 Nicotiana undulata
TTTCCTTAGTTTGGCGGGATATTACCGTCGTTTTGTGGAAGGATTCTCTTCTATTGCTTCACCATTTACCAGATTGACCTAGAAGGGTGCTCCATTCAGATGGTCCGACGAGTGTGAGGAGAGCTTTCAGAAGCTCAAGTCAGCATTGACCACAGCTCCAGTATTAGTGTTGCCTACTGGTTCGGGTTCTTACACAGTCTATTGTGGTGCTTCTAGAGTTGGCTTGGGAGCGGTATTGATGCAGGACGGTAGGGTGATTGCCTACGCGTCGAGACATTTGAAGGTGCACGAGAATAATTATCAAGTGCACGATCTTGAGTTAGCTTCCATTGTTCATGCCTTAAAGATTTGGCGCCATTACTTGTATGGGATACAATGTGAGATTTTCACTGATCATCGTAGCTTGCAGTATCTGTTGAGGCAGAAGGACTTGAATTTGCGTCAGAGGAGGTGGTTAGAGCTTCTCAAGGACTATGACTTAACTATTTTGTATCACCCGGGGAAGACCAATGTAGTGGCCGATGCCTTGAGTCGCAGAGCTGAGAGTTTGGGGAGTCTAGCTTACCTTTCAGCAGCAGAGCGACCATTAGCACTTGATGTTCATGCTTTAGCAGGCAGTTGGTGAGATTGGATTTGTCAGGTCCTCCGTGAGTATTAGCTAGCATGGCTTCCCGGTCTTCTCTCTATGATCATATTAAAGCTCACTAGTATGATGACCGACGCTTGTTAGTTCTTCAGGATAGAGTTCGTCGGGGTGATGTCAGGGATGTGACTATTGGTGATGACGGAGTTATGAGGATGCAGAGTCGTATTTGCGTGCCCAATGTGGAAGGGATTCTAGAGTTGATATTAGCAGAGGCTCACAACTCGCGGTATTCTATTCATCCGGGTGTCGCGAAGATGTATCAGGATTTGAGACAGCAGTATTGGTGGAGGCGGATGGAGAGAGATATTGTTGAGTATGTAGCACGGTGTCTCAACTGCCAGCAGGTCAAGTTTGAGCCCCAGAGACCAGGTGGATTACTTCAGAGGTTAGATATTCCGGAGTGGAAGTGGGAGCGAATTACTATGGACTTTGTAGTTGGGCTTCCATAGACTTCGAAGGGTTTTGATGCTATCTGGGTCATTGTGGATAGATTGACCAAGTCCGCGCACTTCATTCCTGTCAACACTACTTATACTTCAGAGAGGTTAGCTAGTATTTACATTAAGGAGATTGTCCGGTTGCATGGAGTTCCGGTTTCTATTATTTCTGACAGAGGTACTCAGTTCACATCTCAGTTTTGGAGCGCCGTACAGAGAGTTATGGGTACTGATATGGATTTGAGCACTGCATTTCATCCTCAGACCGACGGCTAGTCGGAACGGACTATTCAGATTTTGAAGGATATGTTACGTGCTCGTGTGATTGATTTTGGTTGGTTCATGGGATCAATTTCTGCCACTAGCAGAGTTTGCATATAATAACAGCTACCAGTCCAGTATTCAGATGCCTCGTATGAAGCTTTATATGGTAGGAGGTGTAGATCTCCGGTTGGTTGGTTCGAGCCTGGCGAGGCTAAGTTATTGGGCACAGATTTGATTCAGGATGCGTTGGAGAAGGTGAAGTTGATTCAGGAGTGACTTCGCACGGCGCAGTCTAGGCAGAAGAGTTATGCGGACCGGAAAGTCCGGGATGTGTCATTTATGGAAGGTGATAAAGTACTGCTGAAGGTATCACCCATGAAGGATGTTATGAGGTTCGGAAAGAGAGGAAAGTTGAGTCCACGGTTTATTGGTCCTTTTGAGGTACTTCAGAAGGTTGGAGAGGTGGCTTATAGACTTGCCTTGCAACCCAGCTTGTCGAGTGTTCATCCGATATTTCATGTGTCGATGCTCCGGAAAGATGTTGGTGACCCGTCCCATGTGTTAGACTTCAGCACAGTTCAACTCAAGGGTGATATGTCATATGAGGGGGAGCCATTAGCATCAGTGAAGGTGCAGTGGAGAGGTCAGCCACTGGAAGAGGCTACTTGGGAGACCGAGCAGTAGATGCAGAGAAAATATCCTTACTTGTTTGAGACTCCAGGTATGTTTCTAGACCCGTTCGAGGACGAACGTTTGTTTAAGAGGGGGAGAATGTAACGACCCGGTCTGTCGTTATGTGAAACCTGCATTATAATTACTGTTATTGACTTGTTATAGGTTGGTTATACTGTTATTTATGTGTTAGAGTTGGTAGTCTTGAAATCGGAATGGTTGTAGTGAGAGTTTAGTCATTTAGTCTCTAAAAATAGCCTTAAAGTTGGAAAAGTCAACTGAGAGTTGACTTATTGGTAAACAACCTCGGAATGTAGATTTTATGGCTCGGATAGCGTCGTTAGGTGATTTGGGACTTAGTAGTGTGTTCAGAATATTTTTGTGATGTCCAATGTAGAATTAGGCTTGAGTTGGCGAAAGTTAGTTTTTGGCGATTTCCGGTCGGCAGTGAAAAATAGGCTATCGGGTTCGGAATGGAATTCTGAAAGTTGAAATAGATTCGTAATGTCATTTTGGATATGTCTGCAAAATTTCAGGTCAATCGGAGTTGTTTGGATAGTTTCGGCATCGTTGGTGGATTTTAGAATTTTGAAAGTTCTTAGGATTGAGTCCGATGTGATTTTGGTGTTTTGATGTTATTTTTAGTGTTTTGAGAGTGCAACTAAGTTTTAATGATCATTTATGATGTGTTGGTAAATTTGGTTGGGGTCCCGAGGGGCTCGGGATTGATTTCGGGTGATTAACGGACTCATTTGGACTTAAAGAGAATGCTATTTTTGCTAGTGTTTTGCAGGGTGTAAATGACTCTGTGCGATCGCGGGGTATCATATGCGATCTCATAGGTCAGTTGGTGAAGCCCAGGAAATTGCCCTGTGCGATCGCAAGTGAGGAGGTGCGATCGTAGAGTAGAGAGGGAGGAGTCAGTGCGATCGCGTGTGCGTGTGTGCGACCGCGCAGGGGCCTGGGCGATCGCGTGCACAGTGCTGCGATCACGTGAGGGAGTGAAGAAGAGCCTGTGCGAACGCGCCTGGGAGCGTGCTAATTCACATGGTATTTTATTGAAAAATCTGGGCAGTTATATTAAAAACCCTCTGCGACCCTAACCTATTTTTACACCATTTTTTGAACGGGAAGAAGCTTTTAAGGCGAACTTGAAGTGAGGAAATCAATGTTCATCATAGAGGTAAGTATTTTGGACCTTAAAACTTGATTATATGTGATTGAGGAACATAATATCAGTGTTTAATTCATGAAAATCAGTAGAAAAAGGTGGGGTTAGGGCTTGAGATTATGAGACCTTTAGGGGTCGATTTGAGGGGTCAAACGAACACCGATTTTAGCGTTCTTTATATGTACGGACTCGTAAGATGACGAAGAACATTTTGGTATAAAAATTTCTGAGTTCCGAGACGCGGGCCTGAGGGGTCGGGTTTTAGCAAATTTCGGCTTTTGAGCTAAAACTGATATTTTTCAATTGGAATTCATTCCTTAAGCATAATTTGATGATAAAAATCTGAACTTGGTAGATTTGGAGCGCTCAGAGGTTGATACGAGAGGCAAGTGTATTGCGGAATAGTTTGCGGGCTAGTTTGAGGTAAGTAATGTCTTTAAATCCTGTCCTGAGGGTATGAAACCCCGAACTTTACATCCTTTCACGATTTGGAGTGACGCACACACTGGATGACGAGTGTGGGGCGTGCACGAATTGGAAATTTGAAAATATGTTCCTTTTTAGGCAACTATTGAGTTGCGAAACCGCTTTTAAAGCATATATTTTATAGTATTACTATGTTTTGATATGTTTGGGTTGTAAGCCATGTTTGGGGCCTAGTGCCAATTTGTTTAACACCTTGGGGGCTATTTTCTTGATATTCCTCACTTATAAATTATGCTTTTACACTCAGTGTTTTCTGATAAATTATTTTGACGCTCGGAGTTTATTGATATTATTTCTTGAAATGAAATACTGTTTTGGGTCGAGAACCCCGTATATTATGGCCCGAGTGGCATGTTGAGAGTGTCTGACTGAGTGAGGCCGAGAGCCTATATTGTCAGGATATGAGTGAGGCCGAGAGCATATATTGTGAGGATATTGATGATATGAGAGAGGCCGAGTGCCTGAGTGATGATTGCCATGATTTGGCTTGTTTATAGCGCTTGGGCTGAAGGAGCCCCTCCGGAGTCTGTACACACCCCTAGTGAGCGCAGGTACCGAATGAGTGATTACCCGCGGGGCTGATACTGAGTGATTTTGAGGTTTCCTGATTGGCTAATATTGAGTGATTGTAAGGTTGCCTGATGGGCTAATATTGAGTGACTGTGAGGTTGCCTGATGGGTTGATACTGAGATTGTTATGATAAATGATTATGGCCCGAGGGGCAGATTTATGAAAAATTTACTGAGTTTTTGACTACGATTCACTTCGTTTTCTTGAAACTGATTTTTTTTACTAAGAGTTTTACTGAGATATATTGATATTATACTTGTTTTTAAAGGATTTCTGGAAAACAGTTTTCGAACTTATGTATTTGATGAATACTTATGGTGACTTGGTGATTTACTATTTTTTTGAATTGATGTATCTGTGCTGTGTGTTTCGTATTTCTCAGACTGTGATTTATTTTCCTTACAACTGAGTTGGCGTACTCATCATTACTCCCTGCACCTCTGTGTGCAAATCCAGGTATTGATTCAGAGCAGTAGTCGTCTGAGTTCGTTATCAGCAGCTTACGAGATTTGGAGGTAGCTGTCCAGCGTCCACAGCTTCTCCATTTCCTTTCCTTATTTAGTTTTAGCATTGCATTCCTAGACTTTATTTAAGACATTAGTAGAGTTAATTTTATTATGTAAATGCTCGTGACCATGTTGACTCCAGTCTTGGGAGGTTTTGTTTAGAGTTGTTTAGACTATTATTGGGGCGCTAAGACTTAAAGAATTCATTTTATGCTATGTTTGTCGTTTGTTATTGAACTGTGAATTTTTATAATAGAACATATGCGTATTAATGTGATGGTTGGCTAGCCTAGTTCCACGATAGGCGCCATCACGGCCTGTTAGGAATTGGGGTCGTGACACATCTAGCCTAACCCCGAAGAGGTAGTAACAAGGGGTCGACATTGACACGTGCTAGTAGTCCAATAAATCATATATACTAAGGTAGAAAAGTAAGAAATGTGGAATAATGAGAACAAATATAGGCAAAAAATAAGGTCTACAGCTGAACAATGAACACAAAGTCCTCAATTATTGGATACCTCCTCAAATGGAATATGTAATGGTCAATACCAAATAATTGGTCACATATCAAGTCAGGAAACTCATGAATACGCTGACTCCTTATCGAGTATTTTGCACGATTCTGCCGAGGGGAGCGACCCCGTCCCATAAAAGTGATAGAATTGCCGAGGCGAACGACCTGATCCCTTAAGAGTGTGATACAAATCCTGCCGAGGCGAATGACCCGATCCCATAAGAATATGATACATGATAGCACTAAGTTGAGTGGATTGATACAATAAGAATATGTTACTTTGACGAGAAAAACGACCCGATCCCGTAAGAGTATGATACATGATACCACCAAGGCGAACAACCCGAACCCATAGAGTATTGTTAAGGCGTTCAGCCCGATCCCATTAGAATATGAAACTTTGATGGATCACTGACCCCACTCACGAATATACATATGAGTTTGTGAAATTCAAGAAAAACTATAAGAGGAATATGCACAACACAGAAAAAATCTGTAAAGGAAAGTATAATTTCCGCGACTAATCAAGTATTCAAAATAGCAAATCTGATACTCTACGCAAGTCTAGCCTCAGGTTAAATGTAAATTGAATCATTTAAACATGCAAGAATAACTAAAATAGTACAATTAAAGCACAACGTGAGAAAATCTAACTAGACATAATCAGGAATTCTAGTATACGCATGGATACTCATTGTAACGACCCAACCATTCATTTTGAGTATTATAGACCCATTCTGTATTTACTACTTTTTTTATGCTCAATTATTATTATGTGACTTTATAGGGTAGTTGGTTTTGTTCTGGGAGATTTCTGAATGAATTGGGTCCCAAGGTTGAAAATTTAAGTTGAAAGAGTTACTGGATGTTGACTTATATGTAAATGACTCTGAAATAGGGTTTTGATGATTCTGATAGCTCTGTATGATGATTTTGGACTTAGGAGTGTGTATAGATATTTATTTGGAGGTTCGTAGATGATTTTGGCTTGAAATGACGAAAATTGAAATTAAAAGTTTGGAGAGTTGAGAAGTTTGACTGAGAGTTGATTTTGTGCTTACCGGGCTCGGATTTTGGTTTCAAAAATTGGAATAGGTCCATTGTTTCATTTATGACTTGTGTGAAAAAATTGAGGTTGATCGGAGTTGATTCGGTAGATTTCGACATCGATTGTAGAAGTTATAAATTCGCTAGTTTCACTAGGCTTGAATTGAGGTGCAATTCAGGTTTTTGATGTTATTGATGTGATTTGAGGCATCTACTAAGTTCATACTGTATTTTAGGACTTGTTGGTATATTTGGTTGAGGTCCCGGGGGCCTCAGGTGGATTTCAAACGGTTAACGGATTGAATTTTGAACTTAAGAAATGGCTGAAGTATTCTGGACTGGTGTGATTGATCACGCCCAACTATGCCTTTTAAAAAGGACAAAGCGGCCGTTGCAAATATAATCCGGGTATTTAGCCAAGAGTCGAATCCCACTTGAAATTAACCTATCAATTACTGTTATCGGACTCACTTAATTCTACGTAATCAACTTCCAAGATATTTTGACTAACAATTGGTTGTTTGTCTACTAACTTAATACTGAATAAAACTATTTAAACTAAGATATAAATATGAATGAATTGTAAATAATAAAGAGAAGGATCTAAGGTTATGATTCCCCCTATTGATGTAATCCCTTCCTGTTATGTTTCATATAGATTTGCCTAATCTTCTTCTCTATCGATCATGAGCACTCTGACTGTCGTAACTCTCTCTCGATTAATTACAACAATATACTAGACATGTTTTCCCGAATTACGCAAGTTATCCTTAAGTACAACTTACTTAGATCACACCCAAGGTTTCGTTATCCTGATCCCATATTTAAACCCTCGGTTATTGATTCCTCACATACGTTGGGTGTGATGTTGTTCAACAACTACCTAAATATGCGCTCTCTCCCGAGTAATACATACTAAATAGGCACAGCTAATTGAGGATCCTTTCAATTAATTACAACAAGAACGTAGTTGAACAAATAGAGATTAAACTAGGCAAAACTATATTAACATAACAAGAAGTTCATCCCTCAATAGGTTCCATCAAAACCCTAGACTAAGTAATTAGCTACTCATACTAGAACACAATAAAACCATAAAATAATTCATAATTCACAAACTAATGATAAAGGATGAAGAATAGAAAAACTCTAATTGTATCTTGGTCTTCTCACATTTGTTCTTGCCTCCAAAGTGAGTCTAAAACAAGTTTAAAACTGAATTGTACGAGTTTAAGGGGTTTAAATAGGGTTAGGACAAGTTTTCCCATTTTTACACTTAGGTCCCTAGATTTTCTGGCGTTTCACAAGTCGACCGCGGCCGCGGATGAACGCGGCGCGACCGCGATGAGTTACACATATTGTGCCTTCGTCTTTTGGCCCACCCCGTTCCAGTCGCGGTGGGCTGTAGTCCAGTCTTCCGTTGTCTTTTTCTTGCTTATTTTCGTTTGGGTTCTTCTCGATTGGCCTTATATCCACGTTATCGACTCCAAAACACTTCATAGTATCTTCCTAACTTGGATTAGCTCCTGCAAAGCATAAAAACACTAATTAGAGCATTTTGTTATCATTTTGCACTTAAAACAACAATAAAGTATGGATCATTTAGAGCGTAAATAGCATCCACGTCACGTAATATAGCCTACTATCAACACCCCACACTTAAACCGTTGCTAGTCCTCGAGCAACAAAACCACACTCTATAGGCCTAATCATCACATGACACCTTCCCTACTCTTCATACCAAGAATATTTCACACATGTAGACTACTTCAGCGTGACATCCTAGCCTCAAGAGTGGACTCCTTTATAGCCATGCAATGACCCTAACCAGCTCTCCTACTCTCAGTCAGAGGTCCAGACTTACCTTCCCTTCATGAATCATGTGCCTACTCACTACAAAAGGGACTTGTATCATTTACAATTCACACACTGAGGAACTCGAATATATAAAATTTCACTCACCCTCATAAACAATTCTTATGCCACAAACAACGCACCATAGGCTTGCCCGTAGTGTAATACTCGACTAATCGAGCTCATTTGGTCTAGAATCAAGTAGGACTTTATTTGGTTGTAACGTTGGGTGCGGAAAGGGTAGGATACATATGGATATAGTGACTACACCTCCCTAAGCACTCCACTAATTTTTTTATTTTTAAGCTCTTAACTTTGTCGAACCTTCATTCCACCATTACATTATTGTGTTAACCCCTTATTCTTTTAAGCACACTTTTTCTTTTAATAGCCACCACCAATTCGACATTTTTTCTGGTGGCCTCTAATATTGCTTATCAAACAGTGCACCTTTTCTTTTCATGTCTCCTTATTTCCACTCAAAAATCCAACCAACCACCCCACACTTATGATTTTCCATATCCATTACAATTCGAATGCTTCTAAGAGGTGATAGGGTTAAAAAGATAGGCTATTCAAACTTGGGTCAGGCTTGTAATGTGGTTGCCAAGGAAAACAGGCTTACAGGATCAACGGGGTTAACTAAGGTATATACAATATGGTGGGAGCAAGCATACATATAAAGGTTAAGCAAAGAAACACCTATATCACTTTCCAGACCAAACAAGACTACCATTTCGCTTTGTACATACACAGGGCAAGTTCTAGGCATTGAATGTTAACACAGAATACACAAAGCCTCGCTCACACATGGCACATTGATCAATTCAGTTAGGATCATTGGACACTCTACTCAAGTACTCAAACCAATCAAGAACACGCAATTTAAGGCCTTATTTCTAGAGTCAACTAATGAGCCTAAGTGTCATACTAAAGCAATCTCTATTCAAGGTACAATGGAGTTAAGGGCCCCTATTTCCTTTTGTTTCTCGCCCAAGACTTCCTATACTAAAAAGAAAACTAACTACACCCGGTTCAAATAGAAACCTTTGGAAAAAAATCGTGGTCTAAAGAAAAACCAAGGGGGAGTTGATACACTACCTAACAAAAGAAAATCTTTTTTTTTCCGACTTAAGTCCCTCAAGAGACCCGTCGCGAGGTATCCATCTTCGGGCCAAGTCAAAAATAGTTAATAGCTAACAAAAATATCAAACAAGCCAAACTACAAAACATTTATACAAATGTACACAACAACAAACAACGAATATCCCCCACCCCACACTTAATGAATTGGCATGTCCTCATGTCAAAGAAAATAAAGCAAAGTGACATAAGGGAACTTCTCTGGTGCTCAGTCCTGATCGAAAATGGTGCCAGGATCGAGATGACATGCTCGTCCTAGTGCGCGAAGCCAGCCCATGATCTTCTTTTCTCACTTGACACTTTGAGTGGCCAGAGCGTCAACTCTAGCACTTAGGTCATCGACCTAAGTGCATAAGCCAGTCAAATCTCGCTCCACGATTGACAACCGGGTAGTCCGACGGGCCTGAGATGGACCTGCCTCATCAGGAACTTGCATTGGTGGGGCAGTGGCATGCATATCCGCATCATCATCATCCAAATCAATTGTCATAGGCTGCTCCTTCCCAACTGTGATTTTACTAGCCCTTCAAGGGGCTTTCAATGCTAGTTTCCCATCTACGACGGGATTTTCGGGAACATGTGCAACACGGCACAACCTGGTGACCAGTGAGGGGAAATAGAACCCTTTTCCTATCTCTGGGGATCAAATGAACATCTCATCATGAATTAGCCGGGCCACATCAAAATCATGATGGTTGACCAAACACCAAATCATCGCTGCTTTAGGCGCATTAACATTCGTGGTATTGCTGGAGGGCAGCAATCGGTTGTTGATGATCGTTAGCCAACACTTAGCTTCCCAAGTGAGGGATTGGGAGTTCAGAGCTATTCTTGGCTTTTTCTAGATGGAGTACCGTCCATCCAGACAGATTGTTCGACACATTACGTTCCACGTGACAGGTGGCCAATAATCCTGGTAGTAGTCTACCTCTCCGGTGAAGACTGGCAACTTGTACACTCGGCGGATTGCTTCAAGCGATGCATTCACCGGGGTCCTTCGGACCGTGACCACCCTATCAACATATTTCGGGCAATTCACATAAAATTCCCAGACCATCAGGACATTTGCTTCCTCTGGCACATCAAAAAAGACGTCCAGCTGACGTCTCCTCAGTTCCTCATAGATATGAGGACATTCAACCTGCAAGGCATTCCTGTCAATTAGCACTTCATGCACCATATTCCTAGCAGCCTTGGCGGTGAACCTATCATGTGCCGCCTTTGAGACAAACCGGTTGCTATCAAAATGGCTCAAACTAGCCAGAGCTCGAGCTTTGGATGACCCTCCTGGCCCACTGGCAGAGGAACTTGTGGCCCTTCTTTTCCTGGAATGATGCATTGTACCTGATAAAACAAGGTTCAATGTTAGTGAGGGATTGATTTGTGTGATCCTCAGGTGGTTACTCAAACTTCACCACCCCTAAGGCCACATTACCAATTACAGCTCAAAGGGGCAATTTTTCAAGCACTTGGTGTGCATAGAACTAAGAATTCATACATTAGCCCGTAGAAGTACAAACCCTCCCCCAAATCAACCACAATCACTATACCAACATCACCCCACCACCATAAATTTCACACAAGACCATGTTCTTTCTACCATATTTTACACCAAGTTAAACTAAAAAGAAGAAAATTCTAACCTAGAACATGGTAAAGATCTACAATTAAAGTACAACAAGAAAAAGAAAATAAAAACTAAGAGAGAAGAGAGAAGAGAACTTACTTGTATATAAGAATGGAGAGGAGAGTTGGGAGTTGGAGGGGAGGGGGGAGATGCGAGAAGAGAGTTGTGTGTTTGGGGGTGGAATAATGGGAGAAGGAGGGGAGAAGAAGAAGAAAAGTGTTTGGGGGAGGGGTTGGGTTTATGGGGGGACGTGGGGGAAAGGGGTGGGCGAGTAGGTTTAAAATTTGAGAAGAAAGGGGGGAGAAGAAAAAAAATAAAAAAAATAAAAAAAAGATTTTTTACTTACCTGGGGGGGTAAAGGTGGGATTCACCGCAGTCGCGGTGACGAGGGCGAAAACAAAACAGAAGACACACGATGTGTCGCGGTCGAGCCGCGATCGCGGTGGGCGAAAAACTGTAAATCCACATTTTTCCGCGGTCACGGTGACATTGTTCCAAGGGTTCTTTGTTTTTATCACTTTTTTACCTCTCCGGAGTTGTGTCTTGACCCCGTCTTCTCCCAATATGCACCAATCTTGCCCTGTACACTAGTAAATGGGTTAGTATCATACACATCAAGTACAACAACAACACAAAAGAGAGAAACAAAAGAAAAACATGGGTTGACTCCCACGAAGCGCTTGATTTAACGTCACGGCACGACGAGTACAACAATCAATGGATTGCCTCCCATGAAGCACCTGATTTAACATTGCGGCACGACGCAAATGAGCGCATTTAAGGCTCGCTCGACCTTTGAGGCTCAGTCAGATGGATCACTGACACTTCCTTGACTTCATACATGCCCACATATGGTTTCAATATTTGTCCATTGACTCTAAATGTGTGAGAGTCTTTCTATGAGGCAATCTCGATGGCACCTGAAGGGAGAACTTCGACCACACGAAACGGTCCAGACCATCGTGACTTGAGTTTACCCGGAAATAGCCTTAATATTGAATTATAAAGCAACACCATATCTCCGGGTTTGAAATTTCGCTCAACAATGTTCTTGTCGTGCAACCTCTTCATTCTCTCCTTGTATAACCTTGTGCTCTCGAAAGCAAGATATCGGAACTCATCTAGCTCATGCAATTTTGTGACTCTGTTTGTTCCCGCAGCTTCAATGTCTAGATTTAGTTGTTTCAATGCCCACCAAGCTCTATGTTCTAGCTCCACTGGCAAGTGACAGGACTTTCCAAACACCAACTTGTACGGTGACATGCCAATTGGTGTTTTGAAAGCGGTTATATAGGCCCAGAGTGCGCCATCTAACTTTTTTGCCCAATCAGTTATTGTGGCATTCACAGTTTTGGTCAACACACTCTTTATCTCTCTATTAGACACTTCGAACGGCCCACTGGTCTGAGGATGGTATGGGGTTTCCACCTTGTGGCGTACATCGTACATTGCCAGCAATTTCCCGAAGGCTTGATTGCAGAAGTGAGTGCCTCCATCACTGATTATGGCTCTCGGGGTTCCGAAATAGATGAATATATTCTTCTTCAAAAACCCAACCACCACCCTTGCATCATTGGTGGGGAGTGCTGCAGCTTCCACTCATTTGGAAACATAATCTACAACAACAAGTATGTACTTATTGCCATAGGAGCTGACGAAGGGACACATGAAGTCTATTCCTCATACATCGAACACTTCAAACTCCTGAATTGGGTTCATGGGCATCTCATGGCGACAAGAGATGTTCTCGGTTCGTTGGCATTCATCACATGCCTTCACCCATAGATGTGCATCCTTAAACACGGTTGGCCAGTAGAACCCAGCTTCTAGAACTTTTGCTGACGTCCTGACTCCTCCAAAATATTCGCCATATGCCGATGCATGACATGCCTGCAAAACAAAAAATTAACTATCTCGGGGACACGCCTCTGGATCATATTGTCAACACAAATTCGAAACAGATAAGGTTCATCCCAGTAATACATGCGGAAGTCACGGTAAAACTTTTTATTTTGCACAGAAGAAAGGTCATAGGGAATTATACCGCTTGCTAGGTAATTTGCAATGTTTGCATACCATGGCACTTCATCAAGGCTTGTGGAAAGTAGCTACTCATCTGGAAAGCTTTCCAGAATATCCTCTGCCTCAACTGAGTTTTCAGCTCCTTCCCTTACGGTCACGAATCTCCAAGTCAAACTCTTGCAGCAGCAACACCCAACGAATCAGGCGCGGTTTTGACTCTTTCTTTTCAATCAGGTATCTGAGAGCAGCATGATCAATATATACAATTACCTTTGAGCCAATCAGGTACGATCTGAACTTGTCAAACGTGAACACCACAACCAGCATCTCCTTTTCAGTCACAATGTAGTTCAGCTGGGCTCCACTCAACGTTCTACTTGCGTAGTAAATTGGGTGCATAATCTTGTCTTTCCGTTGTTCTAGCACTGCTCCCACTGCATAGTCACTTGCGTCACACATTAGCTCGAATGGTTTCTCCCATTCGGGGGAAACAATGATGGTTGTTGTGACTAGCCTCTTCTTCAACTCCTCAAATGATACCCTGCAATCATCAAAAAACACGAAAGGGTGATCTTTTTCTAACAACTTACACAGAGGGTTGGCAATTTTTGAGAAGTCTTTGATGAATCTCCGATAGAAACCGGCATGCCCGAGGAAGCTCCTGATTGCTTTAACTGATGTTGGTGGTAGAATCTTTGCTATTACATCAACTTTCGCACAATCCACCTCGATGCCCTTTCTTAATACTAGGTTCCCCAAGACTATACCTTCTTGTACCATGAAATGGCACTTTTCCCAATTAAGTACCAAGTTAGTCTCAATGCACCTTTTCAACACTTTGGTTAGATTTATAAGGCACTCATCGAATGAGTTTCCCACCACTTAGAAATCATCCATGAACACCTCCATTATGTCTTCGACCATGTCTGTGAATATGGCCATCATGCACCTTTGGAATGTGGCAGGTGTGTTGCATAGGCCGAAGGGCATCCTCCGAAAGGAAAAAATCCCATATGGACATGTGAACGAAGATCTGATTGTACCCCGAGTACCCATCCAGAAAACAGAAGTGGGACCTCTTTGCCAGTCTATCAAGCATCTTATCAATGAAGGGAAGTGGGAAGTGGTCTTTCCGGGTGGCCAAGTTTAATTTCCTATAATCCATAGAAATTCTCCAACATGTGATGGCTCGTGTAAAGATCAGTTCATTGTTATCATTTTTCACCACCGTCATACCATCCTTCTTAGGAACACATTGCACCGGGATAACCCAGTTGTTGTCAGAGACGGGGAAGATGATTCCCGCATCTAACCACTTAATGATCTCATTCTTCACCACTTCCTTCATATTGGAGTTCAGCCTTCTTTGATGTTCTCTGGAAGGTTTGTTCCCATTTTTCAGCAGAATTTTATGCATACAAAATGTCGCGCTGATCCCCTTAATGTCTGCCATGGTCCACCCAATGGCATTCTTGCACTTCGTGAGTACCTACAAAAGTTGTTGTGCCTGCACATCTAACAAACTAGATGAGATAATAACATGTAATGTGGAGTTAGGTCCTAAGAACGCATACCTGAGATGGGCGGGCAGTGGCTTTAACTCCAACTTTGATGGTTCCTCTATGGATGGCTTGACTGGAGGAGTTTCTCTTTTTTCTAAGTGCAGGGGCTCAAATTCAAGTGATCTCTTCCAAAAATCTTTGCCCTCAAGAGCAAGCACCCATTCCGCCAATTCTTCACCACCTCATCTAAATTCATAAGACATGCATCTAGAGGATCCTCAATAGTCAAGGTCTCATCATCCTCTTCCAGGATTATATCCACAGCATCAATTAGAGAACAATTGGCGAATTCACTTGGTCGCCTCATAGATTTCTGCACGTTGAATGTTATTTCCTCATCATTTAACCTCATCTTGAGCTCTGCAGTTTCACAGTCAATTAGAGCTCGCCTCGTGGCCAAGAACAACCTTCCAAATATTATGGGAGTTTCTTCATCCACTCTACAACCCAGAATTACAAAATCTGCAGGGAACACAAATTTCCCTACTTGCACCAACACATCATCGAGAATACCTGAAGGCCTTTTCACAATTCTGTCGGCCAGCTGCAACAACATAGAAGTGGGTCTAGCTCTTCCAATCCCCAATCTTTTGTAGATAGCCAGGGGTATAAGATTTATGCTAGCCCCTAAATCACAGAGTGCCTTGGCAAAAGCAAAGTTACCTATGGTGCAGGGAATTGTGAAACTCCCTGGATCAGACAACTTTTCAGCAACTGGTCTAGTTACAACAACATTGCAGGTCTGAGTTAGAGTCACTGTGGCCAAGTCTTGGAAGTCGAATTTGCGGGACATCAAGTCCTTTATCATTTTTTCATAACCAGGCATCTCCTTCAAAGCATCAATCAATGGAATATTTACCTGAATTTGTTTCAACATTTCCAAGAACTTCTTGTATTGCTCATCTTTTTGGTACTTGGCCAGCCTTTGTGGGAACGGTGCTGGACGTCTCTTCTTCCCAGTGATTTGGGATTTCTATTTGTCAGACACTACCTCTACTACCGGTTCCTATGTTGTCTCAACTTCTTTCTCAGCCTCAATCCGTGTGTTGGTTGCTTCCTGGGCGGAATGCACTGTCACCTCGGTCAGTCTTGCTGTATCATCTAGTTCAATGGGCACTGGTACAAGTGTCTCATCATGTCTGTTTTCTCGAGCCCTCTCTTGCTCCAAGTCTATGTCTCTGCCGTTACTTAGACTCACTGCCATCAGCTGCTTTGGGCCCTGTTCTTTTGGATTAACCTGAGTGTCTGCAGGCAATGTCCCATGAGAACGATTACTCAATGACATCGAAATCTGACCCATTTGGACTTCAATATTATTTATGGCTGACTCATGTGCATCTACTCTTTCACTCATTTTTGCATTCAACCCAATAACCTGTTGCATCATTGCCTCGAGTCTAGCAAACCCATCTTCCTGTCTCCCATTATGTTGTTATTGAGGTGGATGATAACCCTGCTGTTTATTCTGGTTATTGTAACCATGTGGCCTTTGATAAGGCTCCATATTACCATGAGGTCGCATGGCTCCCATATTTCTGTTATTATGTTGCTGTTGGACTGGACTGTATGGCTGATTCTACTGGCCCCAATTCTGACCACCCTATCTCTGTCCCCCATAGTTGGACACATAATTCATGTTCTCAGGATAGTGTTGGTGATTACCCTCAGCATTCCACTAGATACCAAGTGGCTGACTAATGAAAGATGTGCATAATCCCCCATTGGTTGTATCAACTATGTGCATTTGCTGCTTCTGACCTGACTCTTCCACCTTTTTGGTGAGGATGCTCATTTGTGTCATTAATATGGCCATATTTTCAGCAAGAGTGTTGGTTGTATCTAAAGCCACTAAGTGGATTACTGGAGTGATGGATGCGTTTATGGTCGTCCATCCCGAATTATGTGCCATCTTGTTGAGTAGGACCTGGCTTTCTCTCCATGTTTTGCTCAAGAATGCTCCATCAGCTGAAGCATCAACATTAGCCTTCACGCTATCTGCCATACCCATGTAAAACCTCTGCCCTAGCATCTACTCAGGAATGACATGGTGCAGACATATAACCAACATCCCCTTGAATCGTTCCCACATTTCTTGCAATGTTTCAGTTGGTTTCTGTCTAAAGCTCAAGATTTCATCAATTTGCTGAGCAGTCATGTTGGGTGAATAAAACTTGTTCACAAATTGCCTAACTAACTCCTCCCAAGTAGTGATGGAATTAATAGGGAGTGAATTTAGCCAATTCTGGGTTGCTCCTGTCACAGAGAATGGAAACAACAACAACTTTATTGCTTCCTGAGTCACATTGTGGTGTCTTTGTGTTTCGCAGATTGACAGGAAATTCTTCAAATATTGTTGAGGATCTTTAATGTATGACCCCGAGAATAGTCCCTTGTTTTGCAACAAATGTAGCATATTGTTTGTGATTTGAAATGATTCAGCCTGTATCTGCGGGACTACTATCACTGTGGCCAAATTATCTATCATGGGTTGTGCCCAGTCATATAGAGCAGCCTCTGGCATAAGAGGCTCCACTACCTGCGCATTTGGGTCTTCCATGTTATCCGCATTATTTCTGTTATTCACTAGCTCTGCCATGTCTGGTTCAGGTTGTTCAGTTGAGTGTTGTTGTTTGCTTTTTTGGTTGGCCCGATTCAAGGCCTTGAAAACTTTCTCGGGATCTGATAATGCTTCAAACACTTCACCAGTTCTCGATGAGTTTCTAGGCATGCACTTGTACAACCAAGTTAGCAAACGTTAAAATTTCAATGTATTGATTGAAAGTGAAGAAAATTGACTACACTAAGAATTTTTGTATTTCTTCCAACTGTAATTGATAACACCGTTAATTCCCAGGCAACATCGCCAAAATTTGATCACGCCCAACTATGCCTTTTAAAAGGGACAAAGCGGTCGTTGCAAATATAATCCGGGTATTTAGCCTAGAGTCGAATCCCACAGGGAATTAACCTATTAATTACTGTTATCGGACTCACTTAATTCTACGTAATCAACTTCCAAGATATTTTGACTAACAATTGGTTGTTTGTCTACTAACTAATACTGAATAAAACTATTTAAACTAAGATATAAATATGAATGGATTGTAAATAATAAAGAGAAGGATCTAACGTTATGATTCCCCCTATTGATGGAATCCCTTCCTGTTATGTTTCATATAGATTTGCCTAATCTTCTTCTCTATCGATCATGAGCACCCTAATTGTCGTAACTCTCTCCCGATTAATTACAACAATATACTAGACATGTTTTCCCGAATTACACAAGCTATCCTTAAGTACAACTCACTTAGATCGCACCCAAGGTTTAGTTATCCCTAATCCTACCTTTAAACCCTCGGTTATTGATTCCTCACATACGTCGGGAATGATGTTGTTCAACAACTACATAAATATGCACTCTCTCTCGAGTAATACATACTAAATAGGCACAGCTAATTGAGGATCCTTTCAATTAACTACAACAAGAACGTAGTTGAACAAATAGAGATTAAACTATGCAAAACTATATTAACATAACAAGAAGTTCATCCCTCAATAGGTTCCATCAAAACCCTAGACTAAATAATTAGCTACTCATACTAGAACACAATAAAACCATAAAATAAGTCATAATTCACAAACTAATGATAAAGGATGAAGAATAGAAAAACTCTAATTGTATCTTGGTCTTCTCACACTTGTTCTTGCCTCCAAAACGAGTCTAAAACAAGCTTAAAACTGACTTGGACGGGTTTAAGGGGTTTAAATAGGGTTAGGACAAGTTTTCCCATTTTTACACTTAGGTCCCTGGATTTTCTAGCATTTCACAGGTCGACTGCGGTGAGTTACACATACTCTGCCTTCGTCTTTTGGCCCACCCCGTTCCAGCCGCAGTCGACCGCGGTCGCGGTGGGCTGTTGTCCGGTCTTCCTTTGCCTTTTCTTGCTTGTTTTTGTTTGGGTTCTTCTCGATTCGCCTTATATCCATGTTATTGACTCCAAAAGACTCCATAGTATCCTCCTAACTTGGATTAGCTCCTGCAAATCATAAAAACACTAATTAGAGCATTTTGTTATCATTTTGCACTTAAAATAACAATAAAGTATGGTTCATTTAGAGCGTAAATAGCATCCACATCACGTAATATAGCCTACTATTAAGGATCGCACCTGCGAAGGTATTGATCGCAGGAATGATCCCTCAGGTGCATGGATGGCATCGCATATGCGAGAAATTGAAGAGAATTTGCAAAGTGGAGTGGGCAGGCCTGTTCACAGAAGCTGAGTTCTTGTTGCAAGTGCGACTCCGCAGAAGCGGAGTCTGGTTCGTAGAAGTTAAGTCAGTGGCCTTCAGGGGAAACCGCAGAAGCGGAGGATGGGTCGCGCCTACGAGACCGCAGATGCGATTAAATCGGTCGAAGGTGCGAAAGAACTGGCATAATACATTTCTAAAGGGTTCAGAGTTTTTGTCATTTTTGGACTTTAGAAGCTCAGTTGGGGGAAATTTTTGTGAGAGGATCCATGAGAATTCTTGAGGTAAGAAACTTTTGGTCATTTTTATTCAATAATATCTAATTACCATTGAATTTATCACCTAGTCTACGTGTTTTTAAGGTGTAATTTTAGGAGTTTTGGGTTAGGGATTAGAAAATAAGATTCGGGGATTTGAGTGGTGATTTGGTGTCGGAATTTGGTAGATTTGGTATGATTGGACTCGTGGTTGAATGAGTGTTCGAATTTTGTAACTTTTGTCGAATTCCGAGATGTGGCCCCTATGATGACTTTTGAGTTGACTTTTTTGACTATGATTAAGAGCTTAGCATTTTTTATATGGAATTGATTCATATAACTTATGTTGATTGTATCGAGTTGCTTGTGGCTAGATTCGAGGCGTTCGGAGGCAGAATCGCGAGGGTTTGTTGGAGTAGAGATTTTGTACGGTTTGAGGTAAGTATCACTTCTAAACTTGGTTCTGAGGGTATGAAACCCCTGAACTACATGTTATGTGATTGGTGTGGAGGTGATGAACATGCTAGGTGACGGGCGTGTGGGCGTGTGGGTGTGCACCGTAGAAATTGTGACCAAATCGATTTTGTGGAGTTATGTAGTCCAATAATCTTGTCGTTTCCCGTATATTCTCCATGTGTTAGAGAAATTGAGTTGTGATTCATGTTAGAGATCATGCTTAGGCTATATACTGGTACTATTAGGACCCACAGAGGTCGTGTTGTTGTTGAATTATTTGTTTAATTTGAAATTTTGTACTTAGTCACGTGTATCATTTACATATCATATCTCAGTCTCTGTTTCCATATATTGATACATCATATCATCATTGTTTGGGCTGGTTTTCATGATATCTGTAAGCCCGAGAGACTGAAGAAATTGATGACTGAGTGAGGCTAATGGCCTGTTTTGAGGT
This sequence comes from Nicotiana undulata, assembly GCA_005239495.1. Lineage (NCBI taxonomy): Eukaryota > Viridiplantae > Streptophyta > Magnoliopsida > Solanales > Solanaceae > Nicotiana > Nicotiana undulata. The sequence goes on from MDKH01192503.1 coordinate 19,947, forward strand.
TATTTATGGGATCGGACTGCGCGCCGCAACAGGCTTTATTGATTCATGCCATGGTTGGCTTATTTTAGCGCTTGGGCAGGATCCGCCCCTCGGGAGTCTGACTTATCAGCAGTGAGCACAGGTACTTACTGAGTGCGTGTGCGAATGCCGAGTCCGAGTGTCGGGTGATTGGGAGGATTTAGTGACTCTAGGGATTCAGTGAATGAGAGAACTGAGTGAATTGATATCCTGTGAGGATTCATATGATTTTATTGCCATATTGCATTGCAGTTGGCATGCATAATTGACATGTATGTATAGAGATGTATTATTAATCATTTCAGTCACACTTGGCATATTTTACCTGTTTTGAACTTAAATTGTTGAACTTGAAAGCACGTCCACATTCTGTAGTGTTATTCCTATATTTGGACTGTGCCTGTTGAGCTCGTCACTACTTTAAGCCCAAAGGTTATCCTTGTTACTTATTGAGTTCATTGGGTCGGTTGTACTCATACTACACTATACACTTCATGTGCAGAATTCAGGTACTTCCGGGTACGGTGGTTGCTGATTCTGGAGCTTTATCAGTTTGGAGATTCTCGAGGTAGTTGCTTTGGTGTCTGCAGACCTTGACTCTCCTCCTTTATATTTTTGTTTTATTTATATATATTGTTCTACCTTTCTAGACAATGTTTAATCACCCAGACCATGTTATTGTATAGATTCTCATGTACCCAGTGACACCTAGATTTTGGGACATGTTGTATTGAGTCACGATATTTTTTGTATCAGTATTTATGAGATTTTTTACTCTTAAACTTAATTTCTTATGTTCTCAAAATTGTAAACATGTGTGGTTTATTGTGATTGTCGGCTTGCTTAGTATTGTGATAGGCGCCATCACGACATGTGAAATTTGGGTCGTGACACTCGTCACCTCATACGTGCGTAGCTCCCACAACACGTAGCACACACTCCCTCCGTTTCAAATTAGATGATGTGCTTTCCTTTTTAGTCTGTTCCAAAATAAATGACACATTTCTAAATTTGGAAATAATTCAACTTTAAACTCTTTATTTTACCCATTTTACCCTTAATGAGAAGCATTTATAACAAGACAAATGTCATGGCCCCACTAAGTTTTTACCTTTTAAGCTTTTAAGACCACAAGTTTCAAAAGTCTTTTTTTCTTAAACTTTGTGCAGAGTCAAACTACCTTATCTAAATTGAAACGGAAGGAGTAATAAATATAGCACATACAGGGTAAATTCCCCATAACAAGGTCAAGAAACTTACCTCGCTCTGAAGTTCCATAATCGGCTCCAACGCCTCTCTAGCACCTTAAAACGATGCCCGTCAAATCGAAACTGGTCAAACAATGTACAAACCAATAAACATATAGTCCAATACTCATGATTTAACAATTTATGACAACTTTAAACTCCACTCAAAAAGTCAACAAAGTCAACCCCCGGGCTCACGTGCCCGGAATCCATAATTTTTCAAAGATAATTACTACCCATAACACCACAAACTCAAATATATACTTTATTCCAAATTCCATGTCAAATTTCGTGGTCAAAATCCAAAAATACCAAATTCTAGATTATGTTTCAAAATCTCACAATTTCTACCAATTTTCATGTTTAAATCCTAGTATAATCCATGTAATTTACTTACAATATATGAGAATTACTTATCCTACCATAGATGATAAAAATTTCCACATGAAGAGCTCCAAAAATCTCCCAAACCATGTGTGAAGTGGAAGAAATGAGCCAAATCCCGATATAATTTGAAGTCTGCCCAGGCTTTTCCCTTCGCGATCGCGGAAGCACCATCATGATCGCGAAGGACAAAAATGTTGTTGTACAAAATTACTATACGCGAGTACGTAAGATCCTACTACTTCGCTTTCATGGTAAATGATCCGCGCTCGCGAAGGCTTAATGGCTCTTGGTCCACTGTCTCCCTGTCCTTCTACACATTTGCAATGCCCAGTCGCGTTCGTGAAGGGCCACTCAGCACCTTCTCCACGTTCGCGACCCCTTCGTCACGTTCGCAATGAAAACTTCCCATCAGTTGACAAATCCTTCTTCGCGATCACGTAAGTGCACTCGCGATCGCGAAGCACAACACCAGGACCAGTAACCAGCATCATCAAAACACCTAAACTTGGTACGAAACCACCCCCAAATCACACCCGAGGCCCGGGACCCCGTCCAGTTACACCAACCAGTCGTAATACCTTATCCAAAGTCTCTAAACGCCACAAATAACATCAAAATCATGAATCGGCGATCAAAATCTTTTTTTTAACTTTCAAACATTTAAACTTTGATGAACACGTCCAAATTATACTTAAACATTCCAGAATGACGCCAAACTTTACGAAGAAGTCACAAATTACGATACAAACCTATTCCAAGGCTTGGAATCCAAAACATATATCAAGAACATCAAAGTCCACTTTAAATCAAACTTAAAGAATTCTAAAATCTTCAAAATGATAACTTTCCACATTAAGCGTTAAAACGCTCCTGGACTATCCAATACTCAATCTGAACATACACCAAAATCCAAATTCATCATACGAACTTATTGGAACCTTCATATCTCGATTCCGAAGTCATTTACTCAAAAGTCAAACTCTGGTCAACTCTTCCAACTTAAAGCTTTCAATTGAGAATTTTCCATCTGAATCCACTCCGAACTTCCCGAAATTCAATTCCGACTACGCGTACAAGTCATAGAACATAAAGTGAAGCTACTCAAGGCCTCATTCTACCAAACAATATACTAGAGCTCAAAACGGTCGGTCAGATCGTTACACCAAGATTGTGGAACGAAAGGCAAGGTCGTGTGATTTAAATACAGTTACGACGCATGACATATAGAGCTTATATGTGATTATAAGTGAGGTATCAACCTTCTTTTTGCGCTTGGATTTGGTACCGTTCCTCCAGAATCAGGTGATTACCCATATTACTTTGGGCCTTGTGAGTGTGGTCGATACGTGAATTGTATATCGGGTCGATAGATGGATTTTGTATCGGGGTACATGAATCTTGTACCAGTTATGGTAAGAGGTAGGGTTTTGAGCATGCATAGACAACCTTGACTCATTTAGAAGCATTCATTTAAGTGCTAACTATTTCATGTCACCTATATATGCTAGTTGGGAGCCTCGAATCCGTTGATTGAAGCATGCCATCTTTAAATATGAACAACGTTATGATTATCTTTTGAATTGGAAAAGAATGATTTATATCTTTCAACTGTTTATTATCTTGATATCTATTGTTCATGGGATATTTACTACTTCAGTTCCATGCTCTGTTTATTTGTATATGTATCGTAAGTACCCTGATACCTATAGCCTTGCCACTACTTCTTCGATGTTAGACTTGATACTTACTAGCTACCGAGTGTGGTGTACTCATATTACGCTTTTGCATATTTTTGTGTGCAGATAGGTGGTACTAGTAAAGCCTCTTGTAGACCTAGGCATTCTCTCAGAGACTTAGGGCGAACTGCACCTTATGGATTTGTTTCCCGGTGTCCGAGTCCTTGTTTTAATTTATCTCTTGTCTACTTTTTTTCTCTCAAACAGTTTTCATTGTGATTCAGACTTGTACTTATTCAGTAGTTGCTCATGCACTTATGTCACCTAGTTCTTGGAGATTGTACTATTTGATCGTGTTTGGACCATATTATGGTTTTATCAGATACCGTTTTGAGATCATTCATGTCTTTATTTATGATATGAATCTGTTAATTAAAGGAATCTGGACTATACTTTGTTGATTGTGAGATGGCTTGCTTAGAAAGTACTGTTAGGCGCCATCACGTCTTGAGATTTTTGGTCGTGACAGTATAATGTGCATGACCAAATTTAAAGGGTAAATTACATGCCTCTTTTTTTCTTTTTTGCTGAAGAAAATTACCAGCTCAAGCCAAAGAAAAAAATAATAAAGGTACAATATTTTGAGTAAAAACTAACAAAATATCTAAGATAATTAAATAGACAGACATAAATGTTGTCTCCGACTAAATCTTCACCATCAATAATTAGTTTGATGGCATAAAATAAAGAATCAGGAAGAAATTGAAAAATAATTAATTAGGCGAAGAAATAAGTCTTAGTCTCTTACAAAAAAAAAGAGATGTTGTAGAAGCAAAAACCTATAAAAGTAAATAAGAGAGAACATATATTTTACACATACACAAAAAAAGTAAAACTCCATAGAAAAGTATCACATATGATTCTTAATGTAATGGTATAATCTCTTCTATTGTCACGGTGTCACCCGTAAATATCTTACTTTCGTCATTTTTATTGATGAAGCTTCACCTTTTTCAAAATAAAGAGAGGGGAAAAACACATCACCTGAAAAGGAGATAATAATGAACATTAAAAAGGATAACCCGTTAATTAAAATGACTATTTGTCATGACCCCAAATCCTAACAGGCTGTGATGGCGCCTATCGTGGAACTAGACTAGTCAATCATCACATTACTACGCTTTTGTTCAATTATAACAGTTCACAATTTAATAACAAGCATGCAACCATAGCATCAAGTGATATAGTTAAGTCTTAACGTCCCAATAATAGTCTGACAAACCTCCCAAGAACTGGAGTTAATAGTCATGAGCATCTAAGGATAGATAAATCTAACTCTACTAACTATAATATAAGTCTCTGAATCAAGAGCTAAAAACATAATAAGGAAGGGAAGTGGAGAAGTTGTGGACGCTGGACAGCTACCTCGAAATCCCGTGAAATCCGCTAACGAACAAGCAAGAACTGCTGCTGCTCCAGACCGTTACCTGAATCTGTGCACAGAGGCACATGGAGTCTTTATGAGTACGCCAACGCAGTAGTAATAAAAAGAAATCACAGTCTGAGAAATATAAAGCACACAAACAGATACACCATTTCACAACAACTAGTAAAAACATCAAGTCACCAAGTAGTATTCAACAAATTCATAAGTTCAAAAAACCAGTTCCAAACTCCTTTGAAAATAAGTAAATATCAGTATATCTTAGTGAAATTCTCAGTAAAAACCAGTTTGAAAACGAAGTAAATCATAGTTCGAAAACTTAGTAAAATCAGCATAAATCCGCCCTTCGGGCCAAAATCATTTCTTGTAACAGTTGCCCTCATGCATTCTCTCAATCACTCAGTATCAATCATCACTCAGTATCATCATCACTCAGTATCAGCCACGCGGGAAATCATCACTCGATATCGGTACCGGCGCTCACTAGGGGTGTGTACAAACTCCGGAGGGGCTCCTACAACCCAAGCGCAATAATAACATAAGGCCTGGAAGCCTCCTCACCTCTCTCATAAGGCTTGGAAGCCTCCTCACCTCTCTCATAAGGCCTAGAAGCCTCCTCACAATATAGGCTTGAAAGCCTCACTCAGTCAGACACTCTCAATTTGCCCTTAGGCCATAGACATACCGGGTTCTCGACCCAAAACAATGTTTCATTTTTCAGTAAATAGTATCAAAGTACTCTGGTGTCAAAACAATTTATCAGGAAAAGACTGAGTGTAAAATCATAACATATCAGTGAGGAAAATATGGTAAACACAACCTCAAGGGTAAACAAGTCGGCACTAGGCCCCAAACACGGCTTACAACCCAAATCATATTATAATAAAATAATATTAATTAAGCATAGGCTTAGAAATCGGTTTCGCAACCCAATATTTGCCCAAATAAGGAATATAATTCCAAAGTTTCAACCTTTTCATCTCCAAAACCCGTGAAAGGGTGCATAGTCCGGGGTTTCATACCCTCAGGACAGGATTTCAAGACATTACTTACCTCAAAACTAGCCCGAATTATTCCGCAATGCGCTTGCCTCTAGAATCAACCTCTGAAGGCTCCAAATCGACCAAGTTTAGATTTTTATCATCAATATATGCTTAAGGAACGAATTCCAATTGAAAAATATCGAATTTAACTCAAAAATCCGAAACCGGTCAAAAACCGACTTCCGAACCCGCGACCCGAAACTCAGAAAATTTTATGCAAAAGTGTTCTTCGTTCTCTCACGAGTCCGTACATATAAAGAACACCAAAATTGGAGTTCGTTCGACCCCTCAAATCGACCCTTGAAGGTCTCATAATCTCAAGCCCTAAAACCCAATGTTTTACTGATTTTCCATGAATTTACACTGTTTTTATGCTCTATAATCACCCATAATCGAGTTTTAATGACTAGAACACTTAACTCTATGAAGAACAAGAATTTTCCTCTTCAAAATCGCCCCTAAGAGCTCCTTTCCGTACAACAATGGTGTAAAAATAAGGTTTAAGTAGCGGAGGGTTTATTTTATATTTCTGAACGGTGGTTCCGCGCCTGCGGCCACTTTAGCGCACCTGCGGTCCCAGGTCCGCACCTGCGGAGAATCCCCAAAACCCGGCCTCCGTACCTGCGTTTGTCCTTCCGCATCTGCGGCTTCGCAGGTGCGGAAAATACCTCGCACCTGCGGAATTCCCTCATCTCACCCAACTTCGCACTTGCGTGCATTTTGCCGCTCCTACGGCCCCGCACCTGCGATCAAACATCCGCAGGTGCGGAAATCACAGAAGAAAAGCATCAGCAGTTGTTTGCTGCAAGTTCCCAATTCCGAACTTCCCGTTATTCATCTGAAATCCATCCCGAGCCCCTCAGGACCTCAACCAGTTATATCAACACATCATAAATGATCATTCAAATTTAGTTTCACCCTCAAAACATCAAAATACCAAATTCGCATCGGATTCAAGCCTAAGAACTTCGAAAATTATAAAATCCAGCAATGACGCCGAAACTATCCAAAACAACTCCGATTGACCTGAAATTATGTAGACACATCCTAAATGACATTACGAACCTGTTCCAACTGTCGGAATTCCATTCCGACCCCGATAACCTATTTTCCACTGCCAACCGGAAATCACCAAAAACTAACTTTCGCCAATTCAAGCCTAATTCTACACCGGACATCACAAAATTGTTCTGAACACACTCCTAAGTCCCAAATCACCAAACGAAGCTATTCGAACCATAAAATGCGCATTTCGAGGTCGTTTACCAATACGTCAACTCTCAGTTGACTTCTCTCATTTTAAGGCTATTTTTAAAGGCTAATTGACTGAACTCTCACTACAACTATTCGATTTCAAGCCTATCAACTCTAATACATCATAAGCAGTATCACCAACCTATAACAAGTCAATGACAACAATTAAAATGGAATTTTTACGGAACGACCGACCGGATCGTTACACTATTCCTTCTCGTATTAAAAAATAATTCCTCAATATAGTCGCCACCTTGTGGCCAACACTGAATTCAGATTAATTTTTACCAGAGCAACCTCAATAATCATATTCATCCTTTCAACTGGGTGGTTCAGGATGAACATCGACGTAGATAAATATTGGGTTTAAGATATATAATTAGAATGGTGTAGAAAATAATTAATGAGAATTTGGTGGCAAATGAATAAATCAATTCTAAGTAGTTCACCAAAACAGAAAAATCAATTTAGGAATAGTTCTAATAATGCTAGTAACATTGGAATATTTATTGACATACTGTGAGACAGTATCAAATGATTAACTGAAATACATCAGCAACACAGATTAGCAAAGGGTGGATAAATTAAGTAATGGCAAAAGAAAAGAAAGAAACAAATTCGAAGTTATTGCCATCAAATTTTGAAAATTACTCTATCAAATACATAGTCTCTGGTAATTTGTACAAAACAACTATGATACTATGGGTCTTTAAACCTAGAGAAAGAATATGGTACAATGATTAAGGCGACATATACATGCGGGGACGACTGTCACAAACTGATTCGACAATAATAGCAGAAAATTATAAGTCGGCTTTATCAAATAAAAATAAATTATTAGAGAAAGTTGACATAGATAAATGTACAATAACTATTAAAAACATAATGGAAGAATATTTCAAAGGTTGCATTATTATTTGTGCACTTCAACAAGCAGGAAAAAATAAAAGAAATTCAAATGAATGAACAAGGCTAAAATAAGTGGCTAAACAGTAGTTCAAGTTTATGTCTTTTGATTTACTGTGAGTGTCTATGCAATAACTATTTTTCTGTTTTATTTCGTATAAAAGGAAAGGTCAATTAAATACTAAAGGATATTTGGTAAATTAAGTTTTAACTTAGGTGTTAATACTTTTAGTATAGTATGATGACTATGGTCATATGTACATTTATTATCAACTTGTAATTTGACTTTTGCAAGGTTTTTAGTTCAAATATTAGGGCACAGTTCCAAATTATAAAATTATGATAATTTAATTTGATAATGTTAGTTTAAATTCAAGTTACTTTAGCAGAAATTGTATGCCTCCAATTATAGTTAAACTACTGGTTATGAGAACAAAATTCACAAAAAAAAATTTAGTGTGTGACAACAGTTGTACATATCGAGTCAAACACGTATAATAAATTCTTCCTATTACAATTGATTGAGAGTCAATAACTAAATAATTATCATCTATAAATTTAGTTTATCGATTTATGTTATAATTACTCCGCCACAATGCACAAAGATGAGTCCTCAAAGAAGGGTGGGGATATGTGTTGGTGATCCCAATATTAAGGGGAGAAAATGGGCAGTTGAAAGGTTATACATATAATGAATTATCTAGATTCTCGTACAAGAAAATATGAACTTGAAGTTCAAAAAATAATTCATTTGCAAAATGTTTCCAAGTGCATTTGCTGATCCAAAGTTAATATCACATTTCAGTTGTAAATGTTCCAAATTGCATTAAAGTTCTTGAAAAATAGAGTCTATGACACGCCTGAAACGTGATAGACCAATCGGATCTAAGATGAACTTCTTGAGGAAAAAAAAGAAGAGGAGCAAATGACAAGATACTATAATAATGAGGCAAGTACTCCAGAAGAGAATTATTACATAACACTTTATAATACCTTATCGAGAGAGGATCAAGTACTAAAAAATAATGAGATAAAGAGATCTCTCTACGTTATATCTTTATTGGATAATATTGGAACCAATGCAAAAAGATTGTCGATGATATCTTTGATATAATAAAGTGCTCAATATTATAACGATGATGAGGATCTTGAGCTCAGATCTATCATAGAATGTAGACAGATAAATAATTGGCCGAATGCAAATTACACAATCAAGATTAAATTCGCTTGAAAAACATGAAGTTTTGGATGGATAGTACCAACACTTGAAAGTATAAAACTAGTGGGGGAGGGGGAGGGGGGAGGGAGGAGAGGGACAGGTTTTTTTTATGATGTCCTGCATAAATTGTATAGAGACGTGCCCTCTTACGGTGGATGCAACTACTTTCAGGTTTTAGTATGGCAATACATAAAATTTTGATATGCATATAAAAATCCTTGAAGGATTTAAATTGTTCTGAAACATATAAAGATTCTCAGAAAATTTATTAAATAAAACTTCAACAAATCCTTATATGGATTAAAGCAATCATGACGTACATGATTTTATTTTTGTATCTTAATGCAAATAGTGCACTTATGTATCTTGCTATAACCATGAGTATAACAAAGGGAAACTTACACAAATGTCCCAAATAAGTCTCAACTAACCAACCTCTAGCCATTAGTCATAAACTTATCAAAATTAGCCAAGTACATATAAAAATTGAAAAACTAAATAAATAAGGTTCTTTTTTCTCAAAGAATCACATGCAAAAATCACCTTCCCTATTTTGAAGCGTGATTAGCAACATTAGATGAAAGACGGATAGGAAATTTAATTGATGAGGTAGCAAATAAGGTGATGAAATACAAAAAAAATATAATATTCCAAAAACCTAAGCAAAAAAGGAACTTTTTCAATGGGTATAGTTGAAATCCATTGAAAACATATAGATAAGTCAATATACAAAATTTGAGTAAGATTGGAAGTGATTTGGACGGGTTTTGTATCAAAATTCATAATTAAATCGAGTTCAAAAAATTCTTCTGCGACACATGTATCAAACATGTATCTCACACATAGGTATACATGGATATACATGTGATACACAATTGATACAAATATGATACATATTTGATACACAAATGATAAACAGTGCGATACATATATCATTTTTTTTCATGTTCAGTTTTTACTTTGAATTTTCAATTCAAACCACCTTAAAACTTTACCAAATCATCCCAAAATTGAGATTCAATCTCCTTAAGATGTACCCAATCTATTCTAATAACACCCACTCAAATAAAGCAAAACTTTGATTATTTTTTTTGCTACAAATAGCTAATTGGTTAATATTAGTAATATTTGGCTAATATTGGTAATATTTTATGAATTGGTCAATTTTTGTTATGAGCTACTTATAAATGGACATAACTGGTAATTTTTATATAGGTTATGCAAATGCAAGACATTGCTTAAAATGTGTTCTTCAAAAAATATGTTTGCATGTGAGGGGTTACAAGCCAGTCAAGTCATGCCAAGATACTAAAAGCATGTGGCGCAACACACAAGAGATGTGTGAATTTTATTGAAAAGAAGATTCTAATAATGTTAAAAACAAGGGAAAAGGGCCAAAATTACCCCTCTACTATTGTTTATTGGTTACTTGTGCCACCCGTTACACTTTTCGTCCATTCTTGTCCCTGCCGTTAACAAAGTTTGAACAAATATCCCTAACCCTAACGGATTTACACTGTGGTAGCTGACCCCCTCAATTTTCTCCATGTCAGCTGCCAAGTTAGAGTCCATGTCACTATTTAAAAATATATTATATTTATTACACTTATACTAAATCAACTAAAACCCAAATAACAAAAACAGGTGAAACTTCAAACTAGTAATGAATTCAACAAGATTCTTGAAGTTTGGAAAGATTTGATTTCCCTATATTTTACTCCTTGCCGCAACCTTCCTTCAATTTCAAGAATACCTTTTTTTTCCATTTCAATCTTTCCAAAAGCATAATAGTAAAAGCTTATACTCATACTACTTATTGGGAACCGCTCTTTACTCAACTTACAGAGTTTGACACTCTCCAATGGCGGCCCAGTTCCCCACAACATACTCACGCGCCGTCGCACGCGCCTCCATTCTACCCCCAATTAAACCAAACTAGAATACCCATTTATCATTTACACCAAGAAACTACAAAGCCATTGGAAATTAAAACAAATAAAAAGGAAGAGTTCAGAATCAAGGTGTCAGATAATGGAAAGGAATTGCGTGTTGCCGCCATGTAAGGATTTTGAGCAGAAGGTGGCGATGGAGGTAAAAAAAAAATCGGTCCATTGACTCATCTGCTACCGGTCCAAATCGGGGCGTACAAGATCTACATCTTTAAGGTGCTCAAGCAAGTTCATCCAGACATCGGGATCTCGAGCAAGGCTATGGGGATTATGAACAATTTTATCAATGACATTTTTGAAAAATTGGCTCAGGTATCTTCTAGACTTGCTCGGTATAATAAGAAACTGACTATTACTTGCCGGAAAATTCAGGCCGCGGTCAGATTGGTGATGCCCTGTGAATTGGCTAAGCATGTTGTCTCTGAAGGAACCAAGGCTGTGACTAAGTTTACCAATTCTTAAGTTTTAGGTCATGTGGGAAAATTTGGGAATTTAGGGTTATTTGGGGAATTAGGCCAAGGGTTATTTGAGAACTTTGGGAAACTAGTTTTCCTTCTTTCTTTTGATTTCTGATTTTCTATATTGTAACTAAATTGTTGTTCCTAAGTGAATGGACAAATCTACTATTGGGGGAATTGGTTAAGCATGGTGTCGGTTGAAGAAGGAGAAGCAACCTTTTTGGGGATTTTTTTAATTTGTTGATTTAGTAAATAAGTGTAATAAATAAAATATATTTTAAATAGTGACATGGCAGCTGACATGGATAAAATTGATGTGGTCAGCTGCCAGAGTGTCAAAACGTTAGGGTTAGGGGTATTTTTTTAAACTTCATTAACGGTAGGGACAAGAATGACCGAAAAGTGTAACTGATGGCACAAGTAACCAATAAACAGTTGTAGAGGTGCAATTTTGACCCTTTGCCCTAAAAACAATGCTGCTTGCATAGTTCAATTTAAGGAAGGATACATCAAAGGAGACAAAATAAAGCATATTCACCAACATTTATTTTCAGACACGGTCTTCAACAAAATGGTAGAATATATTTTCAACAAATTTGTTCAAGTGATAATTTAGTGGAACAATTCGCTAAAGCATTGCCAATTTCAATAGGTAAGAGACTGTTACACACGATTGAAAATTCATCGTCTCCGAGATATTAAATGATATTTTCATCATAGGGGAGTAAAATATGTGGTGCACTCATTTTTACTTAGCGAAGGTTTTGTTCCACTATAATTTTTTGTGATAAAATTTTAATAAGACAACTACCAACACATATTACTGGATATGTGTACATTTTTTCCTTTAGTAAATTCTTTGTTCACAAATTTTTCCCCAGAAAAATTTTAACGAGCCATAATATCTATTACCTAATGGTGGAAAAATAGATATATAAAAAAAGTTATCCATCCCTATTATCCGCTAAAAATTTGGTTGGATAATGATTTTTTTTAAAATGGTCAAATATGGATGATAACTATATTATCCACTTGGAAAATAGCTAACCAATGAATAACCAATCGATAACTAATGAATTTAACTTTTACATTTGTAAAGACTCAAGGGGATTTCTCAAGTCTGGGAGACTAGGAATTCTCCAAAAGTGATCATATTCAATAAGTCATGGATAATATAGATATCCTTCTTATTCGTCGGTTAGTCCATTTTTTATTCATATTAAATAGGGACCGAATCGGATAATATATCTATTTTTGCATTACCCATTTGTAACCCGTCAATTTATCCGACCCGACCTGCCCGTTTACTCCTACTATTATCTATGTATATCTAAGAGGAAGTATTACGAAATATTGCAATACATACACCCACTATTCTTCTTTAAGACGTAGTTAACCTCCACTACCTTCTCACAATTATCATTGTCACTCATGTTTAACCAAAAAATTAGATTTTCTGCTAAATCTATTTTAAGAAGTACTCGGGCTTCTGAAACCAGAAAAATATGTTAATAATTTTAATCAGACTCGTAAATTGAGAGCAACAAGAATGCGTGAAAGTAGATATATTTCAATAGTGGTTCGAACGTGTCTATACAAGTTATATTTTACTCCCTTTTATAGGGAATTTCTTAATATAACGCCTACTCTTCTTAATGATTGAGCATTAACGACTAATAATGTCATTAATATAACGTTACAATGGTTAATCATAAGTGTTGCGTGAAGATTATGTAACATTTGACTCATTGATTGAACATCTTTGAATCTGCCCTTTATTCTGCCTTGATTCATTCTGACCGTGTCTCTTCAACTCCTCAATTAGATTGAGGTTCCCGTATCTAATTGCCTCGTGGGTATGCTGTTCCGTTCCTATTTGTCTCATACCTCTTTGTAAAATCACGACCAGTTGTCATATTTTCATTGCTCCACATGTATTGCCTTGTCATCTGAATTAGTACACGTGTGACACCTATTTTTTTAATACAACTCCCACACCTCGATAACTTCCTCATGATCTCACTGGCAATATCATGTTCATGACACCCTTTGGTGTTACTCACGTAAGCCTAAAAATAGAGGTATTGAGAATTATGTTGTAGGCACTTGAACACTTTTAAAAAATAAGAAAACTCTCCTCCATTGTCTCTCTATATTTGTTGCTTTTATTTGTTATATTATTACATTTTGAGCTTAATTTCTTATTAATTACTTATTAATAATTATTATATTAATTTATTTGACATTATCTTATAGGTGATATGATATGTGTAAATAATTTATACACATAATTTATGCACTTTAACTCTACATTTTTTAAAAGAAATAAAAAAATTATATTGGAATGAAAAAGAAAAAAGTGAACTTGATCCTAGCATTTTTTTTGTTTTTTGTTTTTTTGTTTTTGTGTTAGCACTTTAACCTATTTCTTTAATAATTTTTTTCCAAAAAGCCACAAAAAAAGGGTGAAAAAAAAGAAGAAGAGAGAACGTGAGAATCCCTCCTACTTCTAGCATTTTCCTTGATCCATCATCCATCCAATTTCTTTATTACTCTCTCAACTTTTACTACCTATAAATCTTACCCCCACTCTGTCTTCTCTCTGTTTGTGCTGATATTTAGCTTGACCAATACAGAACCCTAATCATCCGCTTCTATCATTTTCTTCTTTGCTTAATCGAAATTCATCTCCGATTTGATCGAATATACAATAGCAGCAGCAGCAGCAGCAGCAAAAAATGGATGAAGAATATGATGTGATTGTGCTCGGCACAGGTCTAAAGGAATGCATCCTTAGCGGTCTTCTATCCGTCGATGGTCTTAAGGTATTAGTTATTGAATTTTTCCCAGATCGGTATTCCTTTTATTAGATCTTCGAATTTATTTCTTAATCCCTTAGTTGCTTTTTTTTGTTCGTAGTATGTATTAGTAACTTCTGTATAGGATCTGATAACTCTGACATCTTATGATGCAAAGTTTGATTTGTATTATACCTGATTTGACCCTTTTCTCAATGATCTTCACTGTCAAGATAAATTAATTGTAAGGATTTAAGTTTTATACACTGATAGTGTAGAAATGTAATCTAACCTGTAATAGTAGGTTAGTTACCATTTTTATAAGGTTACCAGTTGGTGTATATTATAATTATTTGGGTGCTATTCTGTTATAGAATTACAAGTGATCTGATTGTGCAAGTATCTTTACACTGTGCACACAACTTAAACTAAAGACAATCATTTCACTTGGTAATATACCATATAAGTATTATTAGATAACCCTATCATTTTAAAAGCTACCTTCGCCTACTAGGTCATGAGTACTAAAAATTTGAGTTAACTAGCGAGTGTAAATTGGAGATGAACGCTATTATGCACACAAGCTTCCTGTCCTAAAATCTATGCACATATGTCGTTATGGGTTTAATCTTTTGAGTTTATGTACGTACAAATGCAAGAGAGTAATCAACTTTAGCCCCAAGGCTTTGGTATAGTGGTAAGAGGACAACGCGTGATGTGTGGGCTAGGCGTACGTCATGGGTAGGAATCCTGTTCGGGACAAAAGCCTAGTATTTAACTGGAGAAGGTAGAGGGGCAGGCCCATTACATTTCGAGTTTCAAACCGTGTAATTTCTCTCCTATAAGAAAAGAGAGTGATCAACTTTACCTGTGGATTGGGTGGTAGAACTTTGATCAAGTTAATTTTTGGTTGAAAGAAAAGAAAAAAGGAAAGAATATGTTCTTGGTATAAGGGCCATGGAATATGTATTTCAACTTAAACATGCGTAACATTCTATTTTTATTTACTTCAGTTGTCCAGTGATTGAGTAAGGCTTATGTCATGTTAATAGGTTCTGCACATGGACAGAAATGACTACTATGGAGGAGAATCAACTTCCCTCAATCTCGTCCAGGTAATTTTCTGCAAATCTCGAGCTTGATTTATTTGTTCCATGTGTTTCTCCTATTTGTCTGATAAAGAGTTATTATGTCTCAGCTTTGGAAGAGGTTTAGAGGAAGCGACAAGCCTCCAGCTGAACTGGGTTCTAGCAGGGATTTTAATGTTGACATGATCCCCAAGGTTTTCCCCTTTTTCTTTTGACTATCTACTTCATGGAAACAAAACCTTCCATTATTTGTGATGTTCTAAATCGTTCTTTGGAGCAGTTTATTATGGCAAATGGTGCTCTTGTGCGGGTGCTAATTCATACCGATGTTACGAAATATTTATACTTTAAAGCAGTTGATGGCAGCTTTGTGTATAACAAAGGAAAGGTATAGTTGTTTTTCATGGAAATAGTCTTTCACCTGTTTGGTGCAATTGCGACATGTTGAATTTTAGAAAAATAAATTCGGACAAGTTTGTTCTAACCTAGGATATTGTTACACCTGATGAAATAGGTCCACAAGGTGCCAGCTACTGATATGGAGGCACTTAAATCTCCTCTGATGGGCATTTTTGAGAAGCGGCGTGCTCGGAAATTCTTTATTTATGTTCAAGATTATAATGAAAGTGATCCTAAAACACATGAAGGGATGGATCTAACTAGAGTTACAACAAGAGAGCTTATTGCGTATGCTCTTAATTTTTTGCTTTCTCTTTGGTGTTCAGTTTCATAGGTTAATTTAGATGCATTTTCATATAATATAAGTTCCTGGTCTGATTTTCTTGTGTGCCTATTATCATACTTATTAAGATGTTCAATTGAGGGGCATCTGCAGAAGAATTAGTCTTGCTTATAGTTATGTGATAATTTTACAGAAAATACGGTCTTGATGACAACACTGTGGACTTCATTGGTCATGCATTGGCACTGCATAGAGATGACCGCTACTTAGATGAACCAGCACAGGATACTGTGAAAAGAATGAAGGTGAAACACATTCTTTTGCTTTTGAATTCTCCTACTAATGTTGTTTAAGGTTTCTGTGTGGATATGTGAAGTTTTTGTTCTCTATAATATGACAGCTATATGCTGAGTCTCTTGCTCGCTTCCAAGGAGGATCACCATATATTTATCCTTTGTATGGATTAGGAGAGCTCCCCCAGGTACTACTTTGAGTTCATCATTAGATTTTTTGTCTTCTTTTAGTGATTTTTTAGTTTCCCTCATGTTAATACTTGTACTTTCCAACTTCTTTTTCTTGAATATTACTGTTGTTAATATCTGTTCTGCTAACTTAGGCATTCGCTCGACTGAGTGCTGTGTATGGTGGGACCTACATGTTGAATAAACCTGAATGCAAGGTAGTATCTCCACTATATTTCCGTTCTGTATCTTTTTGCAATATATATATATATATATATATACACACACACACACACACATACACATATACATGTATATGATTGTGAGTCCTCTGAAGATGCTATCTTAAACTTAAAATGCTAGGTAGAGTTTGATGAAGAAGGAAAGGTCTGTGGTGTTACTTCAGAAGGGGAAACTGCAAAATGCAAGAAAGTTGTATGCGATCCTTCCTACTTGCCCAACAAGGTAAGTGTTTTACTACCTGTTCACTTAACTGCTCCGTTGCCAATAATTAAATAGGTTTCTGGATCTGTAATAGCCAGCATGATCTTTCTTCGAGTGGAAATAAGGATAGATCATTGATACATGATATACAATGTTTCCTAGAAATCTGGATTTTACTTGGTTATAAGTGAAAGTACAAACTTACTTGTTGTGAGGATAAGTGACCTGTTTATTTAAGTGGTCGGATGAGTTACTAAATCCAAGGCATGCTGCTTATTGCAGGTGAGGAAGGTTGGCAAAGTTGCCAGAGCAATCGCGATTATGAGCCACCCAATTCCAAATACCAATGACTCTCACTCTGTGCAGATTATCCTACCTCAGAAGCAGTTGGGTCGCAAATCAGACATGTAAGTATCCTAGTATGTTAGATATAAAATTTTTACTTATATTCTCGGGGTTGAGCTGGAAATTCCAAATCATTTGCAAATAGAGTTTGTGTTGGCCTTTGAAAGCCTGCTCATTTATTCAACTAAACATGCATATGTGACAACTTGATTCTTACTTGAGTAGTCAAAGTATTTCATCGTGAAAGCCTGTTCAATGGCGTTATGTTCATTTGATAAAAGTTTATTTGTTTCACGATTTGCACAAATAGAACTATCTTTTTATATTTCATTTAATTATTTTTCCTTATTTTGCGCAATCTCACATTTTCAAAAATGCCCCTCCCATGTTCAAGATTTGCTTGGAGGCAGCAAAAATTCCATATGTAGCATTTTTAGGTCTCTGCACTACCTCTGATTCTGTTGGTGGAGGCAGTGGGTGTTGTTGTGGCACTTGACATGTGTTTTTAAATAAGTTCAAGCTGTGTTTCAGTCTTTTAGATGGGTTGGTTTCAGAATTGGTAAACTTTTCGGATGGAGTATGCCTACCGGACTGTTATTTGAAGACGTTGACCTAGTTGATTAAGTTCTTACTGGGTCCTGAAGACTGGATGCTTTCCTTGAAAGGCTTGGTCCAACCTGTTGCTAGATTCAGACTTGTTTTGCCGAAAACTGTCAAAATTTAGAACTAAAGTCTCTTACTTATGCTTGAACATTTGGTTCTTCAGGTACCTGTTCTGCTGTTCTTACACTCATAATGTTGCTCCAAAGGGGAAATTCATCGCATTTGTCTCAACAGAGGCAGAAACTGATAACCCAGAGAGTGAACTGAAGCAGGGCGTCAATCTTCTAGGGCCAGTGGATGAGATCTTCTATGAAACTTATGACAGATCTGAACCTGTCAATGAGCCCTCCTTGGACAATTGTTTTATTTCAACTGTGAGTCTCTCTTTAATTTTAGTTTGAAAATCATACTTATTCAGAAAGATAATCTATTATCAATTTACTTTATTCTCTATTTTGAACAGAGCTATGATGCCACAACTCACTTTGAATCGACTGTAGATGATGTGCTCAATTTGTACACCAAAATAACTGGAAAGGTATGATATAGTATTTACCTCAGTTTGGTCTTTCCCCTACATACTCTAGAGATTACTAGGACAGATCTTATTGTCATTGCGACAGCTTCTATTTTGCCTATGAACCCTTGAAACTTTGAATTTCCAAAATACTAGTTTATACTTGTGAAAAGTGGCTTAAACATTTTACCATTTACTGCCTGAACATGCACTGTCTAAGAAGTATGTTTTGCTATCATTAGATGTTACACTGCAAACTTTTACTTCCTTCAACCATTTTTTGTGATATTACATTTAATTTTTTCTGAGTTTGCTCTTCTCTCTAAGAGCCTTGAGGTACCTCTGAGTAAGTCCTTTTACTGTTGAAAAGAAAACCTTTAGGAGGTAGGAGTAAATGGAAAGAAGAAAAGAATACTATTTTCATAAAGTAGACACTCATTTGGCACCTTCAGACAAGGAACAAGTTGCTCTGTCCCAAAAAACCTTGTGCTTTAATCTTTGAGAGAGGGAGGGGACGGAGGCTACAGTTTAGTTTCTGGTGTGGCTTTGGTTGTTTGGCACTTGTTTAATCAAGGAAAGAGACCAAAGTTGAATCAGTTGAGTTGGGCAAGTTTTGTAGAATATCTGTGTTCTTCATTCTCCGTGTGTTGGAAATTTAAAGGTATGGATGAACATTGACATTAAATCCCTCTTCGGTAATAGAGGGGTATATTCCACAAACAGCTGATAAGTGAAGGGCCTTTAGGACATAACTTAAGTATTTAATAACATCAAAATGTCGTTTTCTTTCTTTTTCTTTATCAATGAGCAACGTACTTGCTTTGCTGTTGGTGTATGATAATCACTTTAGTTCAAAAAAGTACATTTGAGGCTCTACTAATTTGTCATAGTATCTACATTATTGTTGCAAGAGTCTTCTTGTGTCCTCCAGTTTTTATGCGAGAGAAGAGGGGTGTAGGTATATGGGTTGCTGTACCAGTGCCCACAGAGCTTTTGTACTGAAACTATCCTAGTCAAAATGTTCTCAAATTGTAGATGTACCATTATTTTATCAAATGGTGATTTTTCCTAGGCAGTAGCTACTCTCTTCCTGCCACCAGGAGTTAAAAAAAAGTGGGGGAGAGTTGGGAGGGGGTAATATGGGGCCAGAGAGAAAAAAGGACTCACACCGTATTTCTAGTCAGTAGATATCGTTTGGAAGGTGGTATAATTTGTAATAACTGTATTGAAATTTGAAGGGCATAACTTAGTTGACTGAATTGCTTATCTTTTTCAGGTTCTTGACCTCAATGTGGATCTAAGTGCTGCTAGTGCCGCCGAAGAATGAGAAATTCCTTACTGCTGTACTTGCACACTATGTGATGCTGAATCCTTTGTGTCAACGAGATTCTCATGCTTTTGCTGTAGAAGTGGATTAATTTATAATGGGTTCCCTGTTATAACTATTGTTAAAATGTTTGTTTCTTCTATTGATCAAGCTTATGTAATGTTGAAATTAGTCACGGTTCTTCAACTTGGAGGTGCACGTAGAGTTCAGATGTTTGAAGTTGTTTTTGACTTCTGGCTCCTTGATGTTATGGAATTTCTCTTGAGTTGCTATGGTTTTCTGATTCAATTACACCTTTTTACTTCAAGTGTTGCCCACAGCAGATTGAACTAAAAGTTATAAACCCAAAAATGTAAACGAGAGTGAAATTATCCCTTTTCCACTGTTAATGCCGGAAAATGTCAGTCGCTTTCTTCCGGTTGATATAACGGTATTAGTTCATTCAATAGATTAATTAGAGGCTCAAAGTTTAGTGTCTGAAGCTTTAGACATAAAAATAGCACGGGCTAGTCAGTTTTCGGACTGGTTATTCAAAAATAGCCTGCGTTTGCAAAGCCATTGAAAAATAGCCACTATTTTGCTGCAACACGGTTAACATACTGGAGATCGGTGCACCTGTGTTTGAACTTCCAGCATATGCTCGACCATATATTATGTTGGAAGTCCAGTATAATATATTGGAACTCTAGTATAATATACTGGAATTCCAGTATATTATATTGGAGTATTTTCCGGATTTTGAATAGTGTTAAATTTAACTGTGGCTATTTTTGAATGGTCTACATGTAAATCTGGCTATTTTTGAATTTCTCCTGTAGACGTGTATTAGCTCCTTTTTTGGTCTAAATGGATATTGGGGAGTAGGAAATACACATTAGAGATTAAAAGCATTGAAACATGCATCAAATAATTCAATTGAATCAGATTAGGAAAGTTGTTCAATACGTTTTCTGACCATTCTTTTCTCTTTCTTGGGTTGGTACATGTTTACCATCTGTTGGTATTCTGGTAAAAGTTGGTCACTCTTACAAGTCTTGTTTAGAGTTTAACAGCTTTAGAAGATGGGAGAAATGTTGTTAGCTTAATTTGCTTTTGAGTTGAGTTGGTTAGCCGCGGGCCTAATTTCCCCCTCTTCCAATGCAGATTCTTGTATTTCTACTTGTGATAACTGCACAGCCACAGTAGAAGTAGAAGAGGATGATTCTTTATGTCCAACTTGGCTGGAGCCATTGGCAGCTCTTCTTTTAGCCTTCTTAGCCCAAAAAACAAGCCCGTCTTGTATATGTTCGTCGAATATTTCTTTCTTGAAGGAACTTCCCATCTTCATTCATGCATCAATAGTACATTAGGAAAAAAATCATTCACACAAACAAAACAGTAAATATATGGCCGAGGATCGATCACCTGTGTGACTATTGCATACAGCGGCAGAGTACTATAACTGCAAAGGAATTGAACAAACACCCTGCAGAAGCACACAATTAGCTAGTGTTGGTTCATAGTCTTTTGGAGAAAGGAGGAGGAACTTACCCTATGACAAGTCTTGGGATGATATAACCAACTTGTCCCATAATGCAGGAGTTAAAATGATATTGAGCCTGTCATTGTCAATGAAAAGAAACAAATTACCCCTAAAGCAATTGTTACGTTAAGAGTTATTTGTTATGTTGTTAAGATTACCCAAATCCAGAAGAAGAATGCAATCTCAAAGGAGTTCTGGAAAAGGATGATATGAATGAGGAGTAGGACGATTCGCGGCCTATGAAACCAGAAGTGGTCATCTGATGGCTTCACAACCAAATCTCCTTCAACTGCTACATGCTTTGCTGCAACCTCTCCAGCAAGTTGAGTTATCACATGCTCTAGTTTAGTCCCCACACCTAGCAAAAGCTGCATATATAATACATAATTAATCTTTTAGAATTTTTGGAGGGAAGCTAAGGATGTCGAAAACAACATCTTTTGAACAATTGAATCCAAGGACTATTCATATTCTGAAGGGGAGCTTAGGCGTAACTGGTAAAGTTGCTGCCATGTGACCAGGAGGTCATGGGTTCGAGCCGCGAAAACAACCTCTTGCAGAAATGCAGGGTAAGGCTGCGTACGATAGACCCTTGTGGTCCGACCCATCCTCGGACCCTGCGCATAGCGAGCGCTTAGTGCACCGACCTGCCCTTTGACTATTCATATTCTAAGAATGGTGACTAGCAACTATGTTATGATTTCTAAAGGACTATTCATATATTGCCATGAGGTACAACCAGAGTTCTAATATATGTTCAATACTAAGGAGTTTAATACTACTACTAATTACTTACACCAAAGGGAACAAATGCTATCCAAAAGTATGTGTGCCAGCCTACAAATAGAAATTGAGAGAGAAATAAGAAACATACATAGCTTATGATAATAAAGAAAAAGGGATGAAACAGTAAATGACATAGCTCACCATGAACATTAAGCAATAGGAACAAGACCACAAATACCCAAAGATACCAGCTGCACAAGTAAATGTAAAATTTCAGCAGGTTGAAACTTAAACATGAACTAATTGCCTGTTTGGCTTAGGCAACTAAAAGCTGGCTGATAAGCATCAAGTACTGAAATGCAATTTTAAGTGCCGAAACTGATTATATAAAGAATCTGTTACGTGTTTGAATAAAAATGTTGAATTGACAATACGTTACATTAGGAAACTGAGGATGTTGGTCATAGAGGAAAATATGCTTCCTTGTTTTTTTTGTTTCCATTTTGTTGAACTCACCTAATCCCAACAACTTTCTTGAAATCGGCTTCAAGTACACGTATCATATACTTGTGAAAATTGAATTTCGGATTCCCCTTGCAATGAGTCTGAGGTAAGATTAGCAAAAGTTGAGCTTCATCAAATAACTAAACCAGTATAACGTGTGCTTAATGTTAATGTACCATAATGAAGCCGAGCCTCAACGTTGTATAGTCTGATTTTGTGACAGATCCAATAAATTGCTTGACGAAAGAATGCTGAGAATCAAGAACCAAAATAGAAATTTTTAACACACCTAAAATATTGAAAATAAGCATAAAAGGATGGAAGGGAAGCCTTGGCGCAACGGTTAAGTTGTTTCCGTGTGACCTATAAGTCACGCTATGGAATCAGCCACTGATGCTTGCATCAGAGTAGGCCGCTTACATAACACACCCTCGGGGTGCGGCCCTTCCCCGGACCTTGCATGAACGAGGAATGCTTTGTGCACTATGCTTAAGAAAGAAGACTTGTCCACTTACCAGCCAACTTAATAAAGTTGATCTTTTGCCAAAACCTAGAAACCGGCCCTTGACAAAATCATGGTCTTGGACATGTGTAACTTTGGAGCGAATTACTGCAGTCACAATATATCCTCAGTAGAATGATGGAAAAGAGAAATTACTCTAGGCTGATATCGTTTCATTCTGATGAATACAATTTAACTGGTCGTAAAAAGTTATTATTATATTTTCCTGGTTATCGTATCAGGCTTGCTACGAATAGTCAAATGTTGTTATGTCAATTTAACGTGATGATGTTAAACATGAATACACTACTTAAACTCAAGCAAACTTCGTATGGAGTTTAGTGCAAAGGGAAGTATACTAATAAGAAATATATGTAAAAACTCAGCAGCCAATAGACATTACCTTGTTCAGGATCATATTCCTCTTTCTGGATAGAATCCTCCCAAGATTTCCACTGACGTATCTGTGTAAATAGAGCAAGTTCATTTTTATAAGTAACTTATAAGCCGCATAATGAATTCAGAGATGATTAACAACTTACCTTTATACCTCCAAATAAAATTGTGAGAGCTGAGAAAGTAACATGTGAAACAGCCAGCACAAAGATAAATGTATGGAGATGATGCAATGCTGTTAGAGATAGCAATGGTGCCTTGTCCTGTTAAGTTCCAAAAAAATAAAGAGTTAGAAATTCACAGTTGCCATTCTAAAATCTTTGATTGGCAAATTAGAAGGGAGTTTTGGAACAATGTTAAAGTTGTCTCTGTGTGACCTATAAGTCACGGGTTTGAGCCGTGGAAGAAGCCACTAATGCATGCATTATAGTAGACTGTCTACATGCGCTCCTTCCCCGGACCCCGTGTGAATGCGGGACACTTTGCACTGGGCTGTTATTTTCTTGATTGGCAAATTATTTTCCGCTTTTGTTTGCTTTATTTTTCTTCATAATTTGGAAAATAAGAACGTACCGGATGGACTCGGCTGATATAATCTGTACTTTCAAAGGTCAAATAAAGAATACTAGTACATACCTTAGCCTGACAGTAACCAGAATTAGCAGAATCAGCAAGAAGGCGCCTTCCTCCTGGAATTAAAGAGAAGAAATTTCCAGAGTGGACAGTTTGATTGGCATCTTCATCCTTTTTACAAGGCAGCCAACTATTGCTCAAGTGCTTAGGAATACATATTTTAACCATTCTCTCTTGGAAAACAGTCAAAAGCAGAGATATGAATCCCAACAGCATCAACTCTGCATCATTTCATCATCTTTTTAGAATACCAACTAATCAGATATCTTAACTTTGACCAAGTAAAACAGACAACAACAACATAATGGATTCCCACAAGTTGAGTATGGGGAAGGTAGGATGCATGTAACCAGACTTGCCCTTAGCCTGGGAGGGCAGGCACACTGTTTCCGACAGACTCTCAGCTAAACTAGTAAAAGAGAGGTAACAAAGAGAAATTCAAGTAAATTGTACCTTCTTTGATCTTTTGTAAGGCTTCATAAAGTGGCTTTTGGTTTTTCTTGAGCAAATACTGCCAGAAATATCACAATTGGAACTCATATTATTAAAGAGACATGATACATATTACAAGTACTAAGTGTAAAATCAAGAAATATTGGGCTGCAAACTACTATTGGAAATGAGCGCAGGCAATCCGGTGCATAAAGATCTCGCGTTCATTAGCCGCACACCAAGGGGGTGCGATGTAGGCACCTTACCTTGATGCAAGCATCATTGGCTGATTCCACGGTTCGAATTCGTGATCTATTAGTCACACGGAGACAACTTGACAGTCGCTCCAAGGCTTGACGGTCAGCGTAAAACTAGTCAATTTAAAAAAGAAGTTGGATTAACCATCACCTTGCCAGCATAATGAATGATTCTTTCAACAAAAAGAGAGATAGCAACTATGAAAGTGCAGACCAACGCAACAATCCATGTTGGTGTAAATTCCAAATTTGTTTCTTGGTCTCCTCCACCTCCTGCCATCCTTTTTTCTATAAAAAAAAAAAAAAAAAAAAGCTCTTGCAACTCAAATACTACTGTTTGTTGATTGCAGGAGATTTCAAAGTGGATGTTATAGAGGAAGAATGAAATGGTCAGAAGAAGAATTCCCCCTTGTGTTATTGGGTCCCATGCCTTGACAATGTTTAATTTAATTAGTTCATTGTTGATATTATTAAAGAAACAAAACTTAGGTGTTAAGCGTTAAGACACTTCCTAAACCACTCTGTTATTCACATGCATATTTGAAAGAATTTTTTTCCTCAACTTGAAAATTTTGAAGTGAAGAAAAACCTATATAAAGTTGTGGGCATTTAGCTATTTGGCATCAAATAAATTGATTATCTGAAAGGATTTCTTGACATTAAATTTGAAAGTTAACAAATTACTCTCTCGTCCGAGTTTACTTGTGTACTATTGACTTGACAGACCTCTTAAGAAATAGTAATAAATAACATACTAATTTTACCATATCATCCATATTTATTATATGTCGGAAAATGAATTGGAAATTAGTAGTAATACTTAATAAGAAGGGTAAATAGATATCAAATAGTGATTGATCAATGATTTTTTAAACTGAGCGAATAAAAATGGACATCTATATTTAGTATGGCAGTGGACAAGAAAACTTAGACGTAAGGAATAGTTACATTTTGAGGAGAACCTTTTTATTATTAAATAGGTTGACTAGAACCTTGGGTATAATTTCTCCCTCTTCTTTTGCAATGACTATTTAAAAAAAATTAACACCATCGTGTCACTCAAAAAGCAATTACAGGTGTCGCACAAATCTTATATAAGAAATCAAAATACGCTAATAGTATATAAAATTATTAAACGGTCAGCACATATAATTTAAATTCATATTTCAAAGGAGAAAAATGAGATTGATTCATCCTTCGATGATGCAGCCTTTAAACGCGTTGCGATAGTCTACGGGTAGGGCAAGTCAAGTTTTCCAAGTATAAAAAAACAAAAACAGTCGGATGATCATTAGTTGTGAAATGAAGATATATTTGTATCCAAGGGTGTAGTTTGATAGTTAATGAAGCGGGTGAAAATTATAGAAGATCATAGTTCAAAACTATTAGGTTATTTCTTTTGATATGCATAAGTCTTGATGAGCAGAGTTACACAATATTTATGTTGATACTAGACAAATGTGTTAATTGAAACAATCAAGATGTACACAAGTTGATTCAGTTTCAGTTGCAAAATCCGAATTTCAAATTTCTGAAAATCGGAATCATTAACTATTTACTTAGAATGTATGAATGATTCTTGGGCTTGGATCTCCGAATTTTATTTTCCTAATGACACAAGAAAATACAACTTGATATATAACTAATCAATATGGATTTTTTCAATCAAAATATCTTTCTCAATTTTATTTATAACAATAATTATGACCCCAAGAGAAATTGTTAGACGAATATATATTATTTATATATGTTTCCGATAGAGAATTATCAGATAGCAGAAAAATATCATACTTCAATTTAAATTTCGAATTGAATAGAAATACACTAGCATCAATGTCTCAGTTCCAAATAAGTTGAAGTTGGCTATATGAATCCTTAATATCACTCTATTAATCTCATTTCACAAAAATATTATTTGCTTCGGACACCATCATTACAAAAATGAAGATATCATTAAAGACATAAATTATTTTTTAAAACTTTAATATAGGTCAAATTAATAGAATAAAACCGGCTCATCATCTTTAGATGTTACTAAGTCTAGAATTTTGGTACAGCAAGTCAACTAAAAATAAAAAATAGTCGTTAATTGTGAAATGAAGAAGAGTCAAGTTAACTAAAGTTTCTCCCGATGTAAACATTCGTTAGTTTGATAATTGATGTAGAATTCGCATTAACTATTGCATTTATATTTCTCCAATATTCCATCTTATTCGGCTATGACAACTTGCACGGACTAGTGACAGATACTTTCAATGTTCACAAGAAATTAGAATAGATATTCTTTCGTTTCTAGTATTCAAATTTTGTTTAATTTATTTTTTTTAAAAATTATTTGACTTATAATACCTATACGTAAATTTAATTTTTGTTTTTGAATTAAAGATTTATGTTCAAATACATAGTTAAAATTAAAAAGTATCATGTAAATTAAAACGAAAGGAGTAGTGTAAAAACATAACATGAAATTGTATTGAATTATTGGAAAACAAAGCATAAAACGAAAATGGACAAAAGGAGACGGGTCCGCTTAAATTATTCAAAGGAGAATGTATTCACATTGTAAACGGATTAACTTCTTGTAATCAAATTCAAAGCAAAGCATAAATTCAAAGAATGTTTCACCCTCGGTTTTCAACTCGCTTTGAGGGCCTAATAATTCAAATTCGTAGTGAAAAATCCTCCTTTAAAGACTTCTAGTTAATAATAGAGGATTACTTACCATTCTACTATAACTTTTGCTGGTTATGTGAAGGTTAGCTACGGACAAATTCTGTAGCTAAATAAAAAAATTCGTCACTAATAACGACGATTAATTAAAAATGATATAGGACAAATTAGCGACAAAGATCATAGCTAATTCCAGTTTTCTTTTTGTTAATGTTTTATTTCTCATCGTTTTCTCAAGAAAAAAGTGGGGTTGGGGTGGCGATTAGAGTCATGATGAATCAACTTTACAATATTAAACGAGCATGAACAGCTTATTGTTTGTATATGAATGAATTATAACACGTTTTTAATAGTTGTCTCTTATCCCTTGTCTAGAATAAACTGTTAATTTCTCTAAAGTTCATAATTCTCAACCGATAAAACAAATGATTAAAAGATTAAGGCATTTATAAAAAAAGGGAAGGAAGCAAAGTCACTTTATTCTGCTTTTGAAAATATAATTTCACTCATATTAACAAAAGGAAAGTTGAATCACTAAAACATATAGTATGAATTCTTATCACATGTTTTATTTAATATATGCAGTCATTTTTTCCTTTTCTGAAACTAGAAAGAAGAACAGCTAATAGTGACTTTCAAAAGATAAGAAAGAACACACGTTTAAAGTGACAGTGTTTTCTTTTCTTTCTCCCCTCTGTCTTGCATCACTTTTATTTTTCTTAAAGGGTTCCAATTTCTGGAGGTTTATATTTGGTTCCTCAAAATACATATGTAAATAATTATGCCTTACGAATTGTAATAACAATGCATGTTTGAGAAAATCAATGACAATAATCAACGTAAAAATAGTATGGGCTAGTCAGTTTTCGGACTGGTCATTCAAACGTAGTCACGTCTGCAACGTCATTAAAAAAAAATCACTAATTTGCTGCAACATGAAAAGTTCCAGCATAATATACTGGAGATCGGTGCACCTGTTGTTAGGACCGAAAAAGTCAGGTGTCATGCAGAAGCTAGTAACGCAACAATTGAACGACGATAAACCAGACAATAAAAGCGAAATCTACCAAATGAGATACAAACATTTAACGTGGTTCGGTCAATACTGACCTACGTCCACCGCGGAGATGAGCAATCCACTATAATAAAAGAGAGTACAAAATATCGAGAGAATAACCTCACGAATAGGCAATTACAAGTGACACGCTACACCTGTCCTGTAAAGTTCTCCCCCTAAACACGACTCTCAAACCCCATATGGCTACATTGTGGATGCTACTGAATGAGAATGAAGGATCCTTAATTTATAGAGGTCCAAATCTTTTCCTACAAGAAAAAGGACTAGCCAAATATGGAAGAATTACAGTTTCCTTCTACAAAAAGGAAAATCCAATTATGGTAAATAGGTTTCCCTTTCCTTCAAGAAATAGGAAAACCAAATATGGTAAGAAAATCAGGACAACCCCTAACACCTGTGTATGAACTTCCAGCATATTGTGCTGGAACTCCAACACGCGGAATGTTCTTGTTAGAACATGCGCAACGGAAGCAAGCAAAACCAACCAGGCATCTAATACATGTAAACTAGACAATGCTATAATCACAAGATTAGAAGCACTAACCTCTTGAAATCGTTGCACAAAGCTTCCAAACAGCAAGAATCCAGTGCTGCAGTCTTCTGCTATATGCCTAATAAATCCTTGGACGTTTTTGCTTTTGGGTGGGCAAAAACAATACAACTCTGAAAAAGTGAGTAATTAGGTGAAATTCGTCCTCCTTAAGTAGAGTTATTTTTGGCCGAAAATTGTCTTCCAAAAACGTGTAGGATTCTACTTGCACAAGTAGAATCCTACTCTAACTCTAACGGATGACTTTTCTCCCAAGTCACTTTTTACCCAAGTCTTGTCCAGGGTTTTACTAGGTATAGCAGGGACCACAGAAATAATAAGAGGCTACCAATTATAGCATTAATTCGAAATTAGCATGAATTAATTCTTACTACAATTAATTGCAATATATTCCACTAAAATACTGCAATTGAACTCCTCAGTATGAATTTCGAAAATTCAATAACACTTATTTTAACTCCCCATGTTAAGATCTCAAATACCAGTTAATTAAATTAAATCACTGAAAATTTAATTTAATCAACTAATTAAATCCTTTACAATTCCGCTTAAACTATTTCATGTGACGGATACAAAATCCACCGGCCGGGTTTTCACATGAAAACTTATAAGCTTATATAAAGGGGTATCATCAAACTCAAAACCGAGTCATGGATTCTATCAACTAATTATTATTCACAAATGTTATTCGTTATTGTCCAATCTATTAGGCATACACTAACTCTGAATAGAGTCGTACCTTTTGATAAATCAAAACAATAAACAAATTACATTGATCATAATAATTATATCAAGATTAGGAGTATAAGTTCATTTAATGAATTAGAGAAAATATTTTATATATTCAGTACAAAAACATCTTTTCTCTACTTGGTCCGTTCAATATACACTGAGTATACTAGCACAAGAAGCCGGAGTCAAACCACTCCCATAATCAAGACAAATTATACTATAATCTTGTGCTACAATCATCAAGATATTTTGTCCAATAATATCTTTGATTGTGAATAAAATTTATTAATTATGAGAACCAACAATTTAATCTTCTGTGCATGAGCTAAGACTCCATACACTAAATTGTCTACTACATAACTAAAAGGACACACATATAACAAATGATCTATTTAAAATAGTAATTTATTGAATTGAATAAATTAAATATATAATTGCTCCATAAATAATAAACTAAAATACTATGTCTAAACCGCATGGTTAATAGTATATCCCAACAATCTCCCACTTAGACTCATAACCATGCGTCTACTACTCTAACACCCATTCCTTCTACATGCTTGTCAAAATTCTTCTGTGTCAAGCTCTTTGTAAACGGGTCTGCCAAATTGTCCTCTGACGCAATCTTCAACACTCTTGCATCACCTCTTTGAGTTATGTCCCGAATTAAGTGATATTTACGCTCAATATGTTTACTCCTTTTATGGCTTCTTGGTTCCTTCGAGTTTGCAACTGCACCACTATTGTCACAATAAAGTACAATCGGTGCTTGAACCGAAGGAACTACATTAAGCTCTTTTAGAAAGTTCCTGAGCCAAACAGCCTCTTTAGCTGCCTCAGATGCAGCCACATATTCGGCTTCCATGGTGGAATAAGCAACACAGGATTGCTTGATACTCCTCCAACTTATGGCTCCACCTCCTAAGATAAAAACATATCCTGAGGTAGATTTTCTAGAGTCTCTATCTGACTGGAAATCTGAATCAGTATATCCAATGGGTGCAAGATCACCTAAGTGATACACCAACATATAATCCCTAGTCCTTTTCAAGTATTTGATTATATGCTTAACAACAGTCCAGTGCTCTCGTCCAGGGTTAGACTGAAATCTACTAACCATGCCAACGACAAAGAAGATATCAGGTCTAGTACATATCATAGCATACATGAGACTCCCTACAGCAGAAGCATAAGGGACCGCCTTCATTTTTTCTATCTCATCAATCGTTTTTGGTGACTGATCTTTCGACAGAGAGATTCCATGTCTAAAAGGGAGAAAGCCTTTCTTGGAATCTTGCATGCTAAATCTGGTGAGAATAGTATCAATATAAAGTGCTTGGGACAAGCCTAATATCCTCTGCTTGCGATCTCGCATAAGCTTGATCCCAAGGATATGTGCTGCATGTCCCAAATCCTTCATATCAAACCGTGAGGACAACCATTCCTTTACTGAATTCAACATGCTCACATTATTTCCTATGAGAAAAATATCATCTACGTACAAAACCAAAAATGTAACTTTATCTCCATTCCACTTCTTATAGACACAAGACTCATTTTCACATTGATTAAAACCGAAGGTTTTAATCGATGCGTCAAAACAAGTGTTCCATGCTCTAGAAGCTTGTTTCAATCCATAAATGGATTTCTTTAATTTACACAACATGTGCTCATTGCCACTTTTAATGAAACCAACTGGTTGTGCCATATAGATGCACTCATCAAGACTTCCATTTAGAAAAGTCGTCTTGACATCCATTTTCCAAATCTCATAATCGTAATGAGCAGCAATGGATAAGAGAATCCTAATGGATTTAAGCATGGCTACTGGCGAAAAGGTTTCCTCATAATCGATCCCTTCTTTTTAAGTAAACCCTTTTGAAACAAGCCTAGCTTTAAAAGTTTGCACTTTTCCATCCATTCCCCTCTTTTTCTTATAGATCCATCTACAACCAATGGGTTTGACTCCAGTAGGTGGTTCTACAAGATCCAAGACTTGATTAGAGTATATGGACTCCATTTCAGATTTCATAGCATCAACCCATTTATCAGCATCTGTATCCTGTAGTGCTTCGTCGTAATTAATAGGTTCTGTATTAGGCTCTTCAGGGATTCTATCATAAGATTCTCCCAAGAGCGCAAACCGGAAGAGATTTTCTAATAATTCTCCCACTACGACTAGTCACTACAGGCGGAGGCTGATTTTGTTGTTGAATCACAACATCATTTTCTGGAACTGAAGCCTCAATGTTATCCTCCACACCTTGCGGTGCTGGGATATCATTAACTTCTTTCTGGAGTGCAGGCTGCATAACAATTTCAGGTTGTTCAACAATCTGAGGTTGCTCAACATTACTCCCACTACTTTGGGGTAGTGAGATGTCAAGCAATTGCTCTTGTGCAATCTGCTGCCTATTGACATTTCTCCCACTACGATAATGCAGTGGTATGTCAATACTGGCTTCCGGGATACGTTCTAGAGATGAGTCTTTAACTACTCCATTATTTAATTCCTGTAAAACTAGTTTACTTCTAGGAATATGGTTCATTAAATAGTCCTCTTCTAAAAATCTGGCATTTGTCGTAACAATTACCTTCTTTTCTTTGGGACAATAAAACAAACCGCCTTTAGTTCCTTTTGGATATCCAATAAAAATGCATACTTCTGTCCTTGATTCCAATTTATCCGCTTTCCCTTTCAGCACATGTGCTGGACAACCCCAAACCCGAATGTGCCGTAAACTTGGCTTCCGCCCAGTCCACAATTCTACTGGAGTTGAAGGTACTGACTTTGAAGGAACCAAATTTAGAATGTAATTTGCTGTTTCTAAAGCATATCCCCAAAAGGAAGAAGGCAAATCGGAATAACTTAACATTGATCTAACTATTTCCATAAGGGTCCTGTTTTTTCTTTCTGCCACACCATTTTGTTGTGGTGTTCCTGGGGCAGATAATTGAGATGTAATTCCACTATCTGATAAGTATCTTATGAACTCCTCAGAAAGGTATTCACCACCACGATCAGATCGCAATGTTTTGATATATTTATCATGTCGTTCCTCTGTTTCCGTCTTAAATTCTTTGAATTTCTCAAAGCATTCAGACTTATGTCGCAACAGATAAATATATCCATATTTTGAGTAATCATCTGTGAAAGTCACAAAATACTCAAAACCACCTCTTGCTTGTATATTCATAGGGCCACACAAATCAGAATGAATTAGTTCTAGCTTATCGCTGGCTCTATTTCCTTTTGAGGGAAAATGTCTCTTGGTCATTTTACCTTCTAAACAGGATTCGCATGTTGGTAGTGACTCCACTTTCAATGAAATCAAAGGTCCATTAGAGACCAATCTCGAAATCCTATTTAGATTTATATGATCTAGACGTAAGTGCCACAAATAAGTTTGACTCAATTCAGAAATACGTTTTCTTTTATGTGGCAGATTAATGTTATTCAATTCTTTTGGTTGTTGTAGCACACGAGGAGAGATATCAAGAATAAAAAGGTCATGTACTCTAGCAGCAGTGTAGATAAAACGTTTATTAAACTTAATAACAGCAGAGTTATTAGCAAAATAAACATTATAACCAGCATCCATTATTTTCGAAACAGAAATTAAATTCCTTCTAATGGAAGGTACATAGAGAACATATTTTAGATCTAAAACTCTATCACTACTAAACGAAACTCTAATATTTCCTAAAGCTAAAACTGGTGCTGGCTCTCCATTGGCTTGAAAAACGCAAACTTCATTCTCACTTAGCCGCCGCGTTTCCTGAAACCCCTGCAAAGTAGTGCAGATATGATTAGTGGCTCCCGAATCTACACACCAAAACACGGTAGAACAGCCGCTAAACAAGTTTCAACGACATTTAAATTTGAATTACCTTGCTTATTCAACTTTGCCAGATAGGCAGGGCATTGCTTCTTGTGATGCCCAGGTTGCTTGCAATGATAGCACTTGCCTTTGGGCTTTTTCACACCAGCCGCACCACCAGGTGCCAAAACCTTTTGAGCCTTCTTCTTTTTCTTATTGCCTTTCGACTTAGAAACTGAAGCTTTCTCAACATTGAGTGCCACAACTGGAGCTTGTTGTTTGATAATAGATTCTGCCGCTTGCAGCTCATTCAACAATTTCGCTAGTGACAAATCCATTTTGTTCATATTATAGTTCAAGCGAAATTGTTGAAAACTGTCAGGCAGAGTCTGTAGGACCATCTCAACTTGAGATTCCTTATCAATCAAGGCTCCAAGGACCTCCAGTTCATTCAGAAGACTCATCATCTTCAGAACATGGTCCCTGACCGATGATCCTTCAGCCATCTTGGTGTTCAAAAGGGCTTTCATGGCAGTCTGCTTTGCTGCACGATTTTGCTCACCGAACATCTCTTTGAGACTTTCAAGCATGTCGTAAGCAGACCCCATAGACTGATGCTGATGTTGCAAAACATTCGCCATAGAGGCAAGAATGTAACATCGCGCCATCTCATCAGCCTTAACCCATTTGTCATAGGCCTTAACCTGATCATCAGTAGCATTTTTAGGTTTTTCTGGGCACTCCTCAGTGATTACAAATTTATAACCTTCAGCAGTTAGGACAATATCAATGTTTCTTTTCCAGTCAACATAACTCGGTCATTCTAACTTGTTTTGGTTCAGAATTGAGGTAAATGGGTTGAATGAAGACATGGTTAATCTGAGAGATATTTACATTAAATAGATCATTAGTTATGTATTTAGAATAATTAAATTCAAAAACATCACATTACACATATAACCATGCTCATTGAACAGTTAGATTCGTTAGGGAAACTTAACTATTCATGCAAAATATATGAGTGATGTAAGATATTAACCCCATAAATTTAAACAGGACCAACTCAGATGGAGAGTAAACTGTTAATTTAAGATAGGTAAATATCACTTTTATAAACTCTAGTTTCATTGAATCAACATGTAACTCAGTTGGAGAGTTAATACAAGTAATCAAATAACTAGAGGCAAAACTACAGTAATCATCTATAATGAATTTATCCGATGGGGAAGAAGACCTATGTCAACATATAAATTCATTATATAACTGTAAAACATGATTGTAAACAATGGGAATCGAACCCTACCATCACAGATTTCTTTTAAAATTTCTTTTTATTAAAAAAATTTTCCAGAAGATATAAAAATAGCCAAAAACCCATCTAAACGACCCCGAATGCCCAAAAAACGACGTACATCATCAGCAAAGCTGATGTGTTGTTTAGTTGGGCCGTTTCCGATGAATCTACCAAATTTGAGGTCAATTGGAGTTCGACAGAATTTCAGAATTCTAAAAGCATGACCTATTCGAGAATTCTATTTTTGGCGGTTTTGAGTGTTTTTATTATTTTGACTTGTTCAAATCACATAATATACTCTTGTATGTTAAAACATGATTTCAGAACTCAAAATAATAATAATATTATTATAATAATAATAAAAACATGTTCAGACAGAATTGTAAAAAAAAAAAAGTATGTTTTTCACTGTTAAAAGAAAACGCCACAGTTCATAATTCTGTATATTAATCCATAATTACAGAACAAATATCATACAAAACAACCAAGTTTTTATTAATATAACACTCTCTGATTATGGACAAAACGTTACTCAAACAGATTTAATTCACTGTTTATGCATATATGTATTAACCCATAATTACAGAATTAATAGCATTCAAGAAACAATCATGTTTTTATAAAAAAAAAACAAATTGATATTCATCAAAAACGTAATTAAATAGACTGTCATTAAATATAACACCATTGTTTATGATGTGTATATTAATTCATAATTTCAGAATTAAGATACTAATAAAAAAAATGTTTTTGAGATAGAATAATCATACTAAACATGTATCATTGAACAACATGTTTTAATATTACTCTATGCATGTTGTATTACATTATCTAGTTAGATGTAAGACGGCGTCTGATACCAATTGTTATAACATGCGCAGCGGAAGCAAGCAAAACCAACCAGGCATCTAATACATGTAAACTAGACAATGCTATAATCACAAGATTAGAAGCCCTAACCTCTTGAAATCGTTGCACAAAGCTTCCAAACAGCAAGAATCCAGGGATGCAGTCTTATGCTATATGCCTAATAAAACCTTGGACGTTTTTGCTTTTGGGTGGGCAAAAACAATACAACTCTGAAAGTGAGTAATTAGGTGAAATTCGTCCTCCTTAAGTAGAGTTATTTTTGGCCGAAAATTATCTTCCAAAAACGTGTAGGATTCTACTTGCACAAGTAGAATCCTACTCTAACTCTAACAGATGACTTTTCTCCCAAGTCACTTTTTACCCAAGTCTTGTCCAGGTTTTTACTAGGTATAGCAGGGACTACAGAAATAATAAGAGGCTTACCAATTAGAGCATTAATTCGAAATTAGCATAAATTAATTCTTTCTACAATTAATTGTAATTTATTCCACTAAAAAACTGCAATTGAACTCCTCATTATGAATTTCGAAAATTCAATAACACTTA